>JAWWEN010015164.1:0-21648 GCA_035582955.1 Sycophila texana | reverse complement strand
AATTTCTCATATTTCCCGCAAAGTTATTTTCGGGAAAAATATGCTATTTTTGCCCCGATTTTCAGGGTCGAAAAGTGATTTTTTGACTAGGGGGTGGAATAAATTAATATATTGTCTTGTTACAATTTTTTCACGACAACTCGAGCTCGTCTGTTATCGTTGTAAACTAATTTTTGTTATCAAACTGAATACAAATTTTGAATTTTAAATTACCGTTGCTGCAAAACTCAGAAATTTCGTTATATACAACTCTTGTAAATTTTACGAGTAGCTATTGTATAATTTTTCCAATAATGTCTGTCGGAGAAGACACTAAAATAGACTATCGCAATTATTAGTATGATTTCGATTTCACAAGTCGCCGCAAAAAATATAATCCCTTCTTCTCAAAAGCGCAAAAAGTGGACATAATTTTTTTTCTTCTTCTTAACCACAGGTACAAAGCGCAACAAAATTCACATGCGAAGAAAATTTAGAAGAAAATCAATAAAAAAATGTCAATGAACCAGCCTAAACCCAGGATTTCTTACCGATCAGTCTTCGAAATTCCGGGCGACCAGAGCAGCCCACGCGGTCCGCACTGACGGGAGCGCCGTGGACAAATCATGCGGTAAATCAGCGCGCAAAACGTCAGGGCAGATATCTATCTGTCTCGTGGCCTGCACATGCGGGTTGCGGGCTTAGTGGCTGGTTCCTCCACTCCTCTGCTCCCTTTTTGCAGTAAGCACGTGCGCGAACGCGTTGGCACTGACGTAATCCTCGCACCATAAGTCAAGCACTAAGAGGCAGAAAAAAAAATGGGCCACACGCCTCCAGTCCATTTGCAGACGCAAGGAAGTCCCTACTGCTGCGGAAGCTCTCGGAGTGGTACAAGTTAAAGAGAGTACTATCTTAGTGTTCAAGAAGCTGTGAAAAGACCCAAACTGACTGTACACATATTTTTGTTAGTTTTTTTTTTTAAGCTTGCATTGACCAATACAGAAATTATTAATTTTTTTAAACAATTTAGTTTTAACACTGTACAAGTAAAATGTTTTTTAAAGCTGCGCCAATTAATACGGAAATGATTAATAAATTTGTTAAAACAATTTAGACACGTTTCAGCCTGTAAAAGTAACATTGCATTAATCTTTCTCAGGGGTTCACATTGCATTTTTAGAAAAATTACTTGAATAGCAGTTCAATGTCAAAATAAGAGAGTTGATTAAAATTTTGTTTATTTTTCGTATAAGGAACCTTTCTGATTTTCTGATTAACTTCTGAATTTTCTGAGAAGACATTGCATCTTTCCTCGTAAGAATTTAGCGATGAGTTTTGCGCGATTACACTCGAAACTTTATGATTTATTATGTAAATATTTAATTAAGCAAAATCGGACCGATTTTTCCTGATACGAAAGTTCATTTATCTTACAGTTCAGAGAACTCGTCTACGTGAGGACTTCATCTTTTCCTAGTTTTTCACTTTTCTTTGGTATACGACAAAGTAACAAAATTTAGAAGGCGATAGCAGGAACTTTTTATTTTGTGGATGCATAATCTCTAAAGTGTAAGCGATGTCGTAATGTCGAAGATAAGGCTGATAAAATGCACATTATCAGAATAATGAGTTCATAAGCCTGCAATATTCTGTTAAAAACAGATGTTATTTCGCTTTAAATGACAATTAGAAATGATTTATCGATTTATTTTTATATATACGAGAGAAATGTGTTTCTTTTTGGGAGAATTTTTTTTTTCACAGCAATCTACTAAAAGGATTTTTCTCTGCAAGAAAAACCACATAAAAAGCATTTTTCTCCACGGCAAATTAAAATTCTACTAATTTTCGACAGGAAGAATGACGTATGCTTGACATTGAAAGAAAATGTCATCGAAACGTAATTACCTTTTACTCTTTATTTTGATAATTATCAAATGATCTCTACAATTTTATTTGCTACTATTTAATCAGCCAATAATAACTACTTTAGATTTCACATTCAAAGAACCGGACGATCAGCGCATGACAAAAGCGCTTTTAACGTGTGCTCGGTAACGAGCTAATGGTCTGCACATCCATAACAAGGAACCTTTTTAGGCAAAAGTCGTCCCTACCAGCAAACCCACAAATCTTCATCTCCGAATTGATTTCACTCGTCCTCAGAACGTATAAAAACACTGCCGGTAAATCATTCCAGTTGACATCACATATCAACGAAAAGTTACATTGCTAAGTCCTCGTGCACCTCCGCAAAAGGCGAAGGAGGACCGTCGAAAAAAGTCTTGTAGGAAGTAAGCGCGCGAGAGTGAACAGATCGTATACGTGCTCCCAGCGTTTTTTCCGTATCTTTTCCGCGAGCCCGACATCGTAAATCGCAAATTTTCTCTCCCTCTCTCTCTCTCTCTCTTTCTCTCTGTGCGAGATGTCCCGGATAATGTACCCGTGAATGCGTGTGCCGGCATCCGGCATTTTTGACCCTAGTTATTCGCGAGAGCTGCAATCCGCCGCATTGCGTATCTTTCTCGTATTGGAAGCCGGGTTTTTTTTACAGCGGTCTTATATCTCGACGATGCGAGCGGGATAAACTCGCATTACTTGCTTGACACACTGAACTCTTTATTTTTGTATGCAAAAGAAACGCGGAGGATTTGCATGCGTCAGTCGAACGAGATCATTTTATTTTCATTCCATTTACGTATTTGCCAAACGTGTATAAATTGAGAAAAGACCCTAAAGAATTGAGCAGTAGATTTCGATGCAGAATTTGATTAATCAAATTAAATTTTTGCCTTCCACACTTTTAGCCAATGTCGCTGCTCTTCTTCGGCGAAAAATATCGCGCAGTCGAAGAGATAATCAAAAAAAATTTTATTTTTTGCGCGATGAAACCGACTCGCGCTGTCGTGACCCTTTCACCTTAGCAATTATCAGCCCGAGCGATTGGCCGCCGTCATCTTCCCGGCGAAGTTCGTGCGAAATTAGAAAGAGAGCCGGATGCTTCTTTTTTTTCTAACTCGTCCCGGATTTTTCAAATGCGAAGTGCGAGTACACCAGGATAAAATCCCCCCCCCCTCCCTCCACTACCTCCCCAAGGAGACGTGACATTCTCCATGAAAATGAGCTGCGTTAGATTCGCCTCGGGGCACGGTATAGCTGATGGTTCTTCGACTAGTTTTCCTGGGATGGTTTTCAAACGTGTAATTAGGTGTAATTATTCAAAGGCGATGATCGATGAGCCTAACGCAGTAATAATTTTTACATAACAGGTGTTTAATATTAATTCAAAACTTTGTCCACCTCCTCCTCTTCGTTACGGCGAATAACAACAGAAATGTTTTTAGTTATATTTTCCTTGATCGCAGGTAATTATGTATGTAGCTGTCGGTAAAAAAAATAGATTACCCCAATTACGAAGGGGTCGAGCTAATTAATTACTTGTAAGCGGAAAATGTCTGGTAATGTTTAACTCTAAAATGTCAAAATTGAATGTTAAGATAATAAAAGGCCGTGTTTATTGTTTGTTTTTGATAAAGCTACTCAAATTAACGAGCGTTATCTCTCCGTCTTAATGCAAGCGTGACTCAATCTAAAATGACAGTATCCAAAATTAGAGTACTATGCAAATACATTTTATTTGCTACCTAATGCAACTGACTTTTTCCTTACGTAGGGGATGATCTATTTATAACAAAAATAATATTTTTTAGCTATTATCAATTTTCTATGTCCAATTCAGTTTAGATGATTAGAACCTAATAATTTATTCGATAAAATTAAAAAGTTCGCTTTATTTACATAAAATTATCCACATAATTTTTTTGTATAAATCTGCACTTTTCAGACACTCCATGGCTCCACTTTACTCCGAAATCTGATTTTATTTTTAACATTATTTACACTAAAATGCAATTTCTTTCAGAAAAAATCTGTCCAAATAAAACAAAAATTTTAATAAGCGTCGTTTACACTTTCAAAAAGTGAAATTTCACTATAGGTACATTCTCAAACCAATGACGTCAGGGAAGTAAAAAAAAAAGCTGATTCTTAGTCCATTTTTTTTCGAGTGATTGAGCGCTCGATCGGTCAGAAGACGAGTGAAACTTGGCCGGCGGCGCTATCAACGACTAAGCTACAAAAAAAAAAAAAAAAAAAAATAATAAAGAGCACGATATAGACAGAGAGAGTCCCGGATGACCCGGATGACCCAGTAGCCGAGCCCTCGACGCCGCTATCGGGCCTCATCTCGCGGGCATTAAAAATAGCCGCGACGACGACGACGACCCCGTTACGGCGATTCGCGGAGATACGCGACGTTTAATACGGCCGGGCGTAAAAAGTCGCGCGTCGCGGAGAGAGTGAGGACGGGATGTGGAGCGGCGAGCGCTTTTTGCTGGCGCGGATCCTCGCGGATGATCCCGCGGCCCGATGCGTTTCTCGATTTACTCGTCGAGGGGACGGATTGAGAAATCGCCGGCTGATTGAGACGTTCCTTGAATGCTGGACGCATCACGCCCTCGCGAGATCGTCGTTTCGCTTTCTAGGAGTTGCTGAGCGAGTTTCTTTTTTCTTTCTTCGGCTGGGAGAATGGGGGAGGAGTGCGACAGCAAAGATAGTTTATTATATATGCGTGGAGCAACATTTTATTGAAAAATTTAGTATAATTCTAGAAAAGTTACGGTACTAATGTTTAATGGAGCTATAGAATAGTTAGAACGAAAATAATTGCCAAATATGTAGGAGAAATTGCAATACTGGCAAACAGAAGTTACAGTAATTCTACAAATTTTTACTATAAGTATAGTTTTAGCTATAAGTTTAGTCACTTTTTTTTGCCCACTTCTTTTTATTGTATTCACATACAAAATTTTTGTAATCATATATAAATATTTTGTTCGTATAAAATATGTTCTGTATTTGAATTCACATACAAAATTTTTGTATTCATATAGAAACATTTTGTTCGTATAAAACAAATTTTTCTGTATTTGAGTTCAAGCAAAATTTAATTAAAGCCAACGAGAATGAAAGTAGAAACTCCGATGGTTATCAGCTTCAAAAAACTTCGTGCAGTCTTACCTAACTTCAAATTATGAAACACTAAAGACTTTTGATTGACAAAAATTCGGCGTTAAGTAACAATCGACTATTTCGCTCTTAACTCACACGCGATGGGTCAGCTTAAGTTATTGATCGAAACCAGTAGTTTTTATATCCCAATAAAAACTAGACCAATCGAATATTAGTATCCTTCCTCCACCCACGTCGTCTCACCACCTCCGGAGGACCGGCAAAAAAAAGCCTCTCGCGTGACACTTACCGCAGTCACCGCTCCTCCCCGTGTCTCGTCAAATTAAGCGGATCACTCAGTCCTAAAAAGCCGGTGTTCTTCGAATATCAATTATCCGCGTACGGTAGCCACTTTGTGTCATCTCCAATAGGCCGTCATAAAATTCGAGACCAATTCGTTCCCCGGGACTGTTATTGCTAATTAACATTTTTATTCGGATCGGCTAAAGGACCTCACGAGCACACCGTCGCGTCTTTCCGAGGGAAAAGGCATCGCGCTAATTGCCATCAGGGCTCCTTTTTTCGCGCGAGCCCACCTCTCGCCTGCATCGGGGGGCCCGTCCCAATACGGCCCCGATGTACCGATTTTTTTTTACCCGAAATTCCGCGATCGCTTGCGGTACCTTCGCGCGGGAAAAAAGCATTGGCGATTCGTTAAAACGAGCCTGGGCTTTAATTTGTGTAGTTTCTTCATTTTCGAGATTCACGTCGAAAAACTCGTTATTCAAGCACGCTGGAACAATTTATAGCGTTATTTATTGCCAGTGCTAAAATTCTGAAGGCATTTAAACGACCCTTTCGAGATTTATTATCTTCTCGGAGCAATTAAGATTGACTCTTTTGAGATCTTTAACATTTGGTTTGCATGTATCTTTTTTAGCTCTGATATATTTTTTCTTCGACAAAAAAATTTTTTTTTCTCAAGGTGTGAAAATGAAAAAAAATTTCGGGATTTTAGATCTCGAAACTTTAATTGATTGCTTGTCCGCGTTAAAAAAGAATTGAAGATCAAATAAAAATAAAATAATGATCTAAATCATGGCCAAATTTGGCAATTTTTTAACATGATAAATCGTGTATACTTTTTAAGAAGCTCATTTTTGTTTTATTTTATTGTATATTATTCGCAAGTTTTTATTAAAATTTGCGAACTAATCAAGAGCATTTTGGTTAAATTTAATACATACATTTAAATACATTTTGTGATATAAAATATCTCAGGTAACGAATAAAGCTCAAATGATTTTTTCCATTTTTCATGTACTATTTTTTATGAAAACTCAATAATTCAGAGAAGAAAAAAATTAGTAAATTTTTTTAATTATTTACTAAAATTAGGAAGCAAACAAAGCAAGCATCTTGACCAGCAATCTGATAAGATCTTTAAAGATCAATCTGCAAAAGATCTTTTTATAATGGAAATCAAAATTTTCACCCGAATACTCGCTGATCAGCAGGAAATTAGGAGTGCACCGAAATCAAAGTAATTGCTAATCGCCACTATAGCAATAAAACCCTTTCCTTTCCGAAAGCCACCGCGGAAAAGTGTCCAAGCACTTTTAAGCCTCTAATTAAACACATTGAGGCTCTCCCCATTGAAATTTCAATCCGCCCGACCTTACGGTTCCCCGATAAACCTCTCCATTGCGCAAGAGCCTCGGCATTTTGCAGTCGCCGAACGCGGAGCCTCCGTCTTGGCGCAAGCTCGGCTCGCGCGCAGAGGGCCTGCACTTTAAATTTCAATCCGAGCGCGTAAAACTGCCACCCCCATTGTCCTCCTTATACCCAATTTCCGATCTTCGATAATCGGCCGCAGATAAGGCCCCATAGTTTATGGCTCGATCGCTGGGTCCACGCGCGGAGGGCGGATTACACGCGCGGCTATTGTGTCGCCGCGAGCCTCGGCCTCCTTTGGCCGCGGACAAGGAGCAATTGCGTAAATTCGAGCGGCGGATGATGCCGAAGCGCCACGGACATTTTCACTTTAATTGCTCGCAGGAGTCTATGTCGAACGCGTCTTTTAATTGGCCCATTTAAGATCGCGGACTTGCCCCCCTCCCCCCAGTTTTTTTTTCATCCCCTCTTCCTTTCTCTCTCGCAAACTTTTTCCCAACCTCGCTCGATCGCTACCTTTACTTCTTCTTCGCTCGAGGATGAGAGCCACGACGATCCGGAGTAATTTGGCAATTTGGTAAAACGATTCCGCTTAGGGCTCGGCTTACATTCTCCTCTCTCTCTCTCTCTCTCTCTCTCTCTCTCTCTCTCTCTCTCTCTCTCTTTTCAATGCCGATACATTTTTTTTGTGCTACAGATGGAGACGTTTAAAGTAGGTCAGACTCAACTTCGATTGGTTACTTACTTCTTCGTGGAGAAATAAATTATGAACATACGAAATGAGCGGTCGTTGAGAGTAAGTTTTTTTTCGACTCGATCGATAGAGCTGAGAATATATTTGCATTGTCCGATACTTTATGGCGTGATTATTGCCGGAATTTTAGTGTGAGTATGTAATAGCTGTACATTAAAGTTGGCTGTTCATCTTAAAACTAGTTTTTAAATATTTTATGAGCTAATTTCTAGCCAATACTTTTACGCATATATAATCAATTGTTAATATGCACTTAAGAGAAACTTATTTGGCGTGTATGACTATTTCGTGAAAGATCATAATTAAATCTTTAGGGAAAAATAATTGAACTTTCACTTATTTATAATAAACGTTTTTTTCCAAATCAGTATGTTGACTACGGTTTCATAAAATATAAATTATTTTTTCGACGACCTCGTTTAAACGGATTATGATTCAATTATTACATTTTTATCATCTGAATTATGAAATTTAGAAATTAGAAAAAAAAATGTTGCACCTTGAGTTCTTTTAAAACATTTATTGTCAATTCAGTGAAAATTCCCAGTAGATAAATGTTCAACCAAATTGACATAAAAACTCAGTACATAAAACATTTTTTAACTATTCGCTGAGAGAAAGCTAATCGATAAAAAAAAAAGAAGCTCAAGGAGATCAAAAGTGCGACAGAGGCTCTTTATTAATTTTTACCAGAAGTTACTTTTTTAACTATCAATCTGATGGAAATTTTCGTTTCCTGTACTCTCTAGCAAAGAAAGGAAGCAGCTATCAAAATCGAAAGTGACTCGAGTTATATAGCGCAGTGAAAATTTGCATAACGGGAGTTGGCGACGAAGTAATAACGAAATGAAAATAAAAAAAAACTGCTTCCGGCACGGGGCGAAGTGCTCAATTACATGCTGATACTTCGCCTCCTTTATTTATCGCGTAATAAGCGCGTTCCACGGCGGAATCTTTAATTGGACGAAATTTCGTACCGAGCCGTGAATTAAATGTTGACTGCGGCCGCCTTTTTACTTTCTAGTAACTCCTCGAAAAAGTTTGTCGCATGCACGCGCGTCTTGTTAAGTTGCGTGGCAAAAAAAAAAAAAAATAATAATAATGCGCAGGAGAGGAAAAAGAGGCTCACACGGTGCAGGCGCTCACGCGGACTTTGAGATCGATCGATGGAATTTTTCGACGCACCGATTTAATGAATTTTTTATTTATCCAAACATGTGCAAACTAACGGATGTTTCGTTCTTATAAGTATTTTAAAAGTTTACGAAGTTCTTGAAGTTTTCGGCTCGAGGCCCATTTTTTTATAGTTTTTTCAGGACGCAATACTTCGATTTAAACACGAAAAAGAAAATTAAGGAGGTCCCTTTTTTGTAAAAAGAAAGACTGGCCTTTCTATTTACAATATATATTATACTATAGTTATCATTTACTTTATACGTGTGCAGGCATTACTTTGAAGAGAAAAAATATTACTCTTCACTGCAGATAACAGATTAAAATCTACTCCAGAGTTTGTCCTTTTTGAATCACTTGTTCTTTTTTAGTAATATTTTCAAAAGAATACTTAAAAAAATTATTATCCTTTTTTATAAAGACACTTCTGTCTATCAAATACAATTTTCTTTTAAATGAGGAGATTTTTCTTTTATAAAAGTATCAAGGATTTTTTTAAAAATTTTACGGTAATTGCATCATACTATGGAGATTCTCCTTAATTTTTTCATGTATCGATCGGTAAACACAGTAGCTTGTTTATGTTAATAATGTTAATAATTTAAAGAATTTTCATTTTTATTTCTAACATTTGAATAATGTTTTATAATACTTACAGAAATAAATTTTTGTTTTATTATATTATAATTCAGGTCGTAAATTATACAACGAACTACATTCCCACGAAGTAAATATAGAATATTTTAATCTATGCGTTAGAAAATTAAAAGTCATTAAAAATATCTTGCACTAATATACATAATGTTTACCGAGGTAACATCACCCGAGGCGAAAAAAATGAATTATATAAACCTCTAAACTTTAACTGGAATTATTCGAAAAATATTATAAACATTCGAAAGGCAGGCAACCATTTAACTCGTCGTAGCATTTTCCACGTGTCAATTTACATCATTCCATCTTTTCGTTAATTATAAAATTCAAGGCAGCAGCGATCGAGTGTAAAGAAATTCCTCCTTTTAAAAACCGAGCTAAACATACTTCCTACTGGAAATCACCCGATTTTCTCCCATCGCCGAAGCGATTTTTCACGTATGTTTTCCCCTCCTAATTGTCAGTTTGAAAAACACCCGCGGAACGGCCGAAATAGTTTTGCCAATGAGAGAAAACTACGCGATTTCTAGCGGGGCAACTTTTCACAAAGCTATCCTATTATTAGCCTGCCACGTTCTCCAGTGAGTGCATACTGAAATTAAAGATCAGCGGCGGCCCGAGTGATTTTTCACCCGAGAAATTGAGTAATTTATACGCGCGCCTTAGCTCCTTCAACTTATCAGCCTGCCGGCCGATTCGAGATTGCGTCCCGATGCCTCGCGGTGACTTCATTTGAGAGAGTAACGAATGCCTCGAGCCGCGGCGCTTCTCGAGCGGCGCACACACGTATATAAATCCCCCTATCGGCGATTTAATCGCTCGACGAGCGCGTCTCGGAAAAACGGCCTTAGGAGGCCGCCGCTGCACGCGTTTCGGGGCTTGCACAACGCCGGCCGAGCGCACGTCCGCTCACGGTGTGTGCCAATATCGCCTCGATTCAGTTCGATCTCGCGGATGCGCGCCGCCGATTTCGCGAGCGAGCCCCCCTTTTATTGGCGATCGAGAGACGGGCCACTTTCCCGAGGCCGAGCGTATAAAGATCGGGCCTCTCGCCTCGTCCTTTTTTTTCTCTGCCCTTTTTTTTTTGAATAATCAAATTGTCCCGACGCAATACTCTCGCCTTTCTAGTCGAGTATGTATGCGGATCGAGTTGCAGTGCGATCTGCTGTTACCGAACCGATTTTTAAGATCGTCGATCAGAGGAAATTTAAATTTACGCACCGGATTTTTTTTTCAGTTGATGCTTGTAAAGTATGGCGATTTCACCTTTTTGTTGGCACATTTAGTAATGTAGGAAAGAATTAATATTGATGAGATTATTCGACATTTAGGGGGGACCATTCAAAGGCTGCACGTGAATTTTCTTGAAACAGAATCGATTTAAAGAAGAAGAGGAATATACATTGTTTAGCGATGCGTTCAATGTTGTAATTAGGGAGAGTTACCCAACGCTGACCATTATAGAGTTTGGAGTACTTATCTATTGCTTCACGAAGACCTGATGAATTCAAGCAAGAAATTTAATCAAGGAGGAACTAAAAATTTTTTTTGGTTTTTTATTATAAAAAATCATTTCTGCTCTTATTGATATATTATTAAAAAAATATTCGAGGACTGCGACCGCTGTTATATTTTACGTATATTTAAATTTTACATTTAAAAAAAATGTTATGAGTAAAAATTTAAATACTAAAATATATATCATTATAAGGTCGAATGAAGTAAAGGAGAGCAATTATATCATTTCTCTTCTTTACTTCATTCGACCTTAATAATTAAAAAAGTAAGGTCGAAAGAGGATTTAATTATAATTAAACCCTCTTCCGACCTTACTTTTTTAATGTCTTTTAAAACTTTCAAAAATAAAAAGAATGTTTTTTTTTTTATATACAATATTTGCAAAACGTTTCGTTTAATATAAAAATTATTAAATTATTATTAAGAACATTAAAATTTTCGCAGAACGTAGCATTATAATTTCGTATTATTTAAATATTTATTTCTTGAGTGCCTTGAAATAGTAATGTATAAATTATTATATAATTAATTTTAGAATTTAAAACCAGTTAATATATTTAAAATTTAAGATTGTTAAATTATTGTGCTAAAAACCTTGGTCCGTTAATTTTTCAATAAACAAATAATAAATAATAAACAAATAAAGAAAATAAGTTTTTAACTACAACTTTTCGAAACAAGAGGTCACCAGCACACAGGCAGGCAGTGAGCCTTTTACCGACAGTAGATAAACGGCATTGCCAGCTAACGATCACTACATCCGCAATTCTCTCAGCAGCTGCTAGTCAAGGAACCGACTTTATCCACAAAATTACAAAAAACAAAAAAAATCTGCGCACTCGAAATTCGAAACTCCTCGACTTTCAACCGAGCGCCCAATTAAAAACCTATACTCGGTCGATCGAGCCGTGGTTCTCTCTAAATCGACTTAAAACTTTCACCAGCGGTCGATCGATCGATCAACAAGTGTTTAAAAAAAAAAAAAAAAAAAAAAAAGTAAATCCGGAAGTTTAAATCGCAACTTAACACTGTTGAGTCACGATGCAAAATGCAAGTCCCTCAAAAGTGCGAATTGACGCGTACACCCACGCTGGGCGTGGTCAATTGATTATAATGGGATTAGTACGAAGCTCTCCGCTAGCTGGCGTGAAATCGATTGGTACGGGCCGCGCCGTTTTCCGCATGTATTAAATTCATACCGCGTCCCCCAGCGGCCTCCAGCCCCATCAATCGCTTTTGCGGGTTCGATGTAAATAGCGTCTTATGGCTTCTTCCTCGGAACCTTGGCTCGTACAAACAACTTGGTTAAAGCCTAAGACGAGAGAGTTCCTGCGCATTATGGGCTTTTTATGAAGTTTGCGCCTAACTGAATTTGAAATTAAACGTCAGTTTATTTAAATTATCGATTTGGGGGATTGGAGGGACTTCTTTTTTGTTTATTTGATTGCTTTTGGATATTTAATCATGATTTTATCTGCATTCGGCTGGAGTCCAAAAGCTTAATTGAATTCATTCAATTTCATATCTACACCGTTGAGAGAAAACATCTCCCGTTGTTTCAATCGAAATCCAACCTTATCCGCAATACACTCCCAATTGTTTAAGGGTAATTCTTTATTTACGCAATTCTCTTCACGTAATGCAATAATTCAACATGCAACCCCGCAATTCCCTAAGTAAAACAAACGTACAGTTCAGTCAGTAATGAATCGGCTGATTACAGATTTCAAAGAAAGGGGTGCACAAATACACCGAAGGGTATAGAGCCGAGGAGAGTCGACGAAAAAATTGCGGGAGAGGCCGCGGCCGAATCCGAGACCTTCGTGCCCGATCGTGATATCGTGTGGCCGCACTCGACGACAATGGCGTTCTCGCGTTGAACCCGACCGACTTTGATTATGAGGTAATTTAGATCGCGCAACTTGGGCGGCTCGTTAGGCTTCGTTTTCGACCTTCTGCCGTTGCTCTCCTTTTTTTTTTTTTTTTTTTTTTTTTTAAATAAAAAGATATATTCCCGCATTAACGACAAATGACAATAACGCTGGTCGACGCGAGTATGTATGATACAACATGATGTACGTTTAATTAGCGACGAGAGGATCTGTGCGTCGCACTTTCTAACTTCTCTTTTAGCGGAGCGCGGCGCTAATTAAGACCTAAATGCGTAATGGATTTTTCTCGTTTTCTCCTGTAATGAATCCCTCGTATATGCATTTAATTCGACGTCCCGTCGCTAACGAATCATTTTTAACTCGAAAAGGCTGGCAATGAGTTTATCGCGGGGGCTGCGGATTGCTTAACGAGCCTTTTTACTCGGTTAGTCTTGGACGAGGTTTCGTTGTCACTTTTTTGTCGTCTGTTTACGTGGCTCCGCGAATATTAGGCTGTAGATTATAAATCTACAGATTTATAAGATATGAGCTGATGGTAGATTTAATCGTATTTAATTGTGACGTTTGGATTTACTAATCACTCTATAAATTTTCATGGCGAAATATTAGAGGTAATGGAGTTTTCTTTATTATCATTCTAGTGAAGTCGTAAAATTGCTTAAATGTTGGTTAATCGTTGTCTTTATTGTTAATTATTGAGTTGATATTTTACTGCGGTTGTAATACTGCGCAGCAGACATTACTACGCCGATTTTTTAATTATGCAAATTTTGCTATCTTAGAAGAAACCGTCCATAAAGCAAACCATACTATTTTAGTCATAAAGCTTGTATGAATCGTTTTCTTGAATAGTTTGATTAATAGTGACTAATATATTCCATGAAATTGTTATGAGGGAGTATCGAATAAGTTCGTTAACTTGATTTTATCGATCGCAAAGAACCAAGGTTCATTTTATTGTTTTTTTTTTTTTCAATAAAATCTTGTGCGACCTTTGGACAGCTTTTATATTACTGCCTCCAGGCACTATAGCGCATTTTCAATAGACCAAAAAAAAGGAAATAAAAAAAATTGCCGAAATGTCGCTCAAGGCTTTACAGTAAAAAACTTTTATTCATCGTGATTCTCATTGCAAACAATTTTATGTAATTGTATGAATTATTATGATTTATTGAAGAATCAGTTTGAAATTTGCTTCCTACGTATATCCTTTATACTTTTAGTATAATAATATACAAATTTGTAGACAATTAGTATTAGTTATATTTAATTAGAGTTCTTTACATGTAATTTTACAAGATTTTTTATTGTGTTTAAGAGCTGAATTAAATAAATATCCAAGTCTGAAAATTCTTACTCTAAGTGAACTTTTTTTTTACAGATGTATTTGTGAAGGCGCGAATCAAAAGGAACCAAGCGACAAATTCGAATTTGAAAGCCTGACGTTGATATATATATATATATAGAACCAACAAATTCTCAATGAACTACCAAAATCTTCAAGTGCCGGTAAGTTCAACTGCAAACTAAGCAATCTCGTCCACTCAAGTCAACCCGGTACGTATACTAATATTCACGAACTCGGTTAATATCTGAATTCTGAGTAAGGGTTCGATCCTCTAGTAATTCTAAAATTCATACGAAAATAATTGACTGTGAGAGAAATTTTTAACAAAAATAACGAAGATGTTTTAAAAATTACGTTAAAAAACACAATCACGGACGGGTTTCACGTATATACTGTAAATTTTTACAAAAAAAGTAACTGTAATTTTTATCTGAAAATAGAGAAGACCGCAACCCTCGTTAAAGAAAAATCTCCGCAATTGTTTATAAAAAAATTTCTGCAAAAAAATGCAAATGTACAATCCCCTTTGCAAAAAAATGTCCATTATAAAGCCAACCATACAAGATTTTTTTTCATGATACTTAATAATCGCAAAAATAAACTTTTCATCCTCCGAAAGTAATAAATAAAACGCACCTCTCCTCTCGAGGTATCCCGAACTGTGCATTTCTTTCAATATATAACGCGTTAAACTCCCGGGCAAGAGAACACAAAATGCATTTCCATCGTCGAAAAAAAAAAAACGTGAAAAGAAAAGCACAGCTGAATAGACGGGCCGAGGCACGATATTCTTGAAAATCTTTTTACACGGCAAGGCAAACGAACAAAAATGAAGAATATATTTATCAGCGCTCCCATATGTGCGTTGCATGAATACTCAAGTAATTCCATTGGCGTGGGCTGGAGGCCCCACGAAAAGCTGCATTCGCTCGCGCGCCAAGCAAAAAGTGCACCGAGAAGGCGAGTGGAGGGGGGAGGCGGGGGTGAGGCTGCAAAGAGGATGGGAATAGTTCTATCAGTTTTCTATTTCCGCGAACTTTTTCAGCTTTTAAAAAAGTGGAGCAGCGGCAAAGTACATACCATTAACTCTCGCATCTGATTGCAATTACCCGACTGCATCTCCTTTGTGCCCGATCCATTCGCGCCGCGGCGAGAAGCGACTTTTCCGGTCACCTCGCGGCAAAAAGTGCGCCGCCGCGAGTTAATTCGATATAGCCTGGGTGCGCTTCTCCGCGCCGTGAAAATCTATTATGCGGGAAAATGCGATGGACCGTGAAAAAAGGTGGTGTCGAGATGCGCCCGCGACGAAATTATCAAAACATTTTGGTCTTTTTTTTTTTTTAAAGTATACATTTAAGAGTAGCGAGAAATTTTTGAGAGTTTTATGGTTAGTTCTCAGTATTTCTTGAATTTCGATTGTTACGTAACCGTAAGCTTTTATAGGTTTGGGGAAACTACATTATGTAAATGTATTGGGTATAAGATATGACGATGGAATTTTATTATTGGCTGAATTAAGTATTCGAATAAAAATTGAATTTCCTCACAAAAAAAAAACATGGCCTCTTGATTTATAAAAATTGTATGTATCTTTTTTTAAATCCATTGAAAGAGGTATAATCGTAAATTCGGTCGTATCTCATCGAAGTCGTCGTAAGACTTCGTCAAATGTGCGTCTCCGTTAAATCTGCCATAGACTATTGATTGGGAAACTTAACAAACGTTAATTTTAAACTTGTTATAAAAAAGAATGGTATTGTGCAAATTATGTGTGATTTTGGGTAATAAATAAAAAAAAAGAAGCTGCGCTGTGGACTCCGGAGTCCTCGCGAGTGCTGAAAGTGACTTTCTCAAAGGCGCGTCTTCATTAAATCTTGCATACGTTATTGTAATATATACTAATGCATTCTTTACATAACACGGATTCCTGATCAATAAACTACAAAAAAAATCTCCGTTTATTCTTTTTCAGGAATATTGACAATTTTTTCCTCATCTGAATTAAATATGAAAATAATTTAATATACATATAAAGAATTGATATGGAGGACATCAGATATTAAAAAATAAACTTTATTTATTTTATCGAAAATCCTTATGTAGTATAGAATAGTTTAAAGTTAATTTTGACCTAACTTACTGAAGTAGGTTATTTGGCTGAACTGAAATTTATTGCACCTACTCCAATAAGGGCAAAGGCATTAAAGCTAACCACATAGTAGTCCCTTATTAATTGCGAACTTTAATTTATGCGTAATGTGAATGATAATAATTGACTACATTTTCTATGCATTTTTGCTCTACTCATTTTTAATAACCCATTAAAGATATTACAGAAAGATTTGCAAAAATGACTGCAATGAAACGAGAATAGCGTAATCGTGTTTTTCTTAATTATTTATTATTATAAGAATTGTAAAATACTTATGCTGTTAAAACTTAATAAAGATATTATATTTTTTAATTTATGAAAATTTGGCATGATTCGATTATAGGTCACTTATATCGACCGATCATATCTTATTACTAGAACGGAGACCAACTTTTTGATCTGTGTCTACTTGAACCCGATCAGTTGCTCCTTTACTGCAATTTGATATACTGTACGAGTTTCACAAAGTTCTCCTAATTTTACCGAGGCATACACTTCCGCGAATATAGCTATCGAGCGATCAAGATAATTAGCATAAAAAATAATATTAAACTATTATCATACATAAATTTTGACACATACTGTAATAATATTATTAAAAAAGCAGTTTCCATTATATTTGAAACAGAATGAAAAACATATTACATTCATTTACGAAAAAATTACGTACAAATTGTATACAGAATAGATGCGAAATTTTTTCACATATTCTATAAAAAAATCTACAGAAAAATTTTCTGCAAAATTTTTGTGGAGATTTTCTATAGAATGTGCGAAAAAATTCTAATTAAACTCTTCATAAACAACGTAATAATAGTATTTTATGCAACTCTGTGCGTGAAGCAGTACTTCACGCACTAGTGCGCATTTTTGCGAGTACTAAATCAGCACTAAGATAGACATCCTTGCATAAAATATTGTTCGATACTAAGTCAGAAGTGAATTTCGGACTTGTGTGAGTTATCACCCTCGCTGCGCTCGGGCACTAATCTCACACTTGTCCAAAAATCACTTCTGATGCACTAGTATCGAAAACTACTATAATAATGCATTATTTGTATTCAATTGGTGAAATTTGTATAAATTCATTAAGCCAAAAACAAAGAGATAATTAGTTATTAATAACTAATGTTCTACATATAACAGACCCGTTAAATCTCCAAAATAGAAACTCCAGAATATTGATTTCCATTTGAAGCCCTGCTTTCGCTGAAAGTGCAATATTCAACGGTGGCTTTCCACGCGTGCCCTCAGTATTTAGGATACAGTAGAACGACGGCACAGCGTCGCAACCAGAGAGACATTACAAACATTCTAATATCCTTACAGTCGCGGCAGAATCCTTTAACGCCGCAGACTCGCACCATCTACTGTCGGTTTTGCAAATGGAGCTGGTGTGCATAGTTTCGACACCTGCACTAACTCAGCAAAAGAATACGCCATTATCTTAGGTCTGTTACTTGCTCAGGCAGTTAAACTGCAAACCTCTTATTTTCCTTTAAGTGAATCCTGGTATTGTTCTTCATTGCAGGTGTCAAAGCTGTAGTCCGATTACACGGGACGCGAGGCTGTTCCGGCGTCTGGACGCGTAAGACAGAAGCTTGTTATACGCGGAAGCTACGGTATAATGTTTTTTAGAGCTTTGCCCGTGCAGTATTGTTTTTAAAGTCCATTTTTCATGGGCATGGAATTTAACAAGTTTATACTTTCATAGAATAATTTGTACAGTTAAAATTTTTAGTATTCTTAATTTTCTTCAATAAAAAGCTGTTCTTATTGCAAAAATTAATGTGGTTTTTACTTTTACTGCTACATTTTTTATTAATCAATTTATTAAATAAATTCGTAGCCAATGCTTCTGTAGGATTTTGAATTGTACGCTGATTTTTTTTTTTTTTTTTTTTTGCAGAATCCCTTCATTATTAACGAAATGAAACGAGGGTGTGAAAGACTTTGAAAAATTTTGCTCAAAAAGTTCATTTTTTCTCCTTTACACGCCGATTGTTATCAGACTAATTGCTTTTAACGAACTCCGCTGACTAAAATTATAATTAATTTTTAATATATTTTTTTTTCAAATCCTTTCTTTTCTAAAAGTTATTAATGACTTCCATTTTCGTAACAGTCGTGACCTATTTTCCTTTGCAGTATCTTTGTTTGCAAGTATGAAATCTCGTTCTTGTTTCTAAAGCCGTACCTTGTCTTCATATTGTCTTACTGTTCTAGGCAAAACAAAACCTTATCAATATTTGCTTCGTTTCATCGAGAAGCCCTAACTTTATCATTACCATATAACACTGCACAACGTATATAAGAATAGCTTTTATATATCAACACCGTGTCCCTCAATTCGAAATTCAGCGATACTATATTGCCAAAATTCCATGTTAATTAATTTTTTATATAGTGGCAATATATAGAAGCTTCGGAAGCGTCTTTTCTTATAAATATAGATGCACTGAGAGAATTTTCTCAAAGAATTTAAAAAATTTCACGTAAAAATTACATAATCGTAAACACATAACGAGTGATGGTTTACGAACACTGGAAATTTTTACAGGAAAATCCTGTAATTTTTACAAGTAAAGCCCATAATTTTTACCGAAAGTTTTCGCCCGCAATTTTTACGAGAAAATCCGCGTGATTTTCTCGTGAAATTTTCCACTGCTTCCAAATCTTTCTACGATTATGTTGTTCGCGTATTTTTTACGAGGAATTTCACCGTAATTCTCACAAGAAAATTCTCTCAATGTACACATAGATTATAATACGTATAATTTTTTCTTATCTACGTTTCCGAAACTTTTAAATCTATTCCTTCAGGATCTGCTAGTATCAATAAACTTGAAATCACTTTTAAACACAAAGCGATGCCGAAATGTAAATGATTCAGAAAAGCGAAGGTTCGTAAAAAAAAAAATTGCAAACTAAAAGGGTGAACCTGATGAAAGGGATAATCAAGCGTGGACACTGCCGATGTGACAAGTGCACGCGTCGATGTACATTCTCTTTTTCTCTTCCTCTCCCGGAACGCGATCCGCGAGCAACGCCCGTAACGACCTGACGAGCGCCGATCGCGCCAACGAGCTCGACCGCGACAAGCACTTCTTCACGCTGAGCGCACCGCGGCGCGGCTCCTCCTCGTCCCCGTCAAGATCCACGAGAGCTCGAACAACTTTAACGACTCTGTCAGTCGCAAAGGCGAGCCTTCCTTCTTTTTTTTTTACGAGCTGCAGTCTTTGTAGCGACGAGTGTTCTCCTTTTTTCTTCCTAGTAACCCTGTTGGAAATTGTCTAATTTTCTCCCATCGATGAAACGATACTTCGGATATTTTTCTCGGTCGTTTAACGGATAGTTTAGGAAATGGTTGCTAAAGCGGTACGTGGTGTCAATGAGCCTGTCTCCGATTTTTTTTTTTTTTTTTTTTTGCAGAAGTGACTAGTGGAAGAGACTCGAGTTGGTTGTTTAGAGGAATAAATGTATGGGTACAGTAATTATAACATGTGAAGGCATTCACTATTGTATCTAACATTTATTTAATATGTTTGAGATAATCTAAAAAAAGAACATATATTTTAAGATATTCAATTATAGTAAAGAAACAAAAGATCTAATCTATAATTTTTTTCTCGTCGAACACGCAATATGCAGGTATTATCTTGTTTCATTAAATTATATGTTCGAAATCTAAAATATTTTTTGTATGATTTTTTATATTAAATTACAAGCTAAACAATCCAAACGACTCAAAAAAACTGGACATACATTAATAATAAAGACTCACAACATAAATCATTTAAATTAAAAAAAAGTTCCTAAAATTACGTAGGAATCATTTAAATTAAAAAAAAGTTCCTAAAATTATGTAGGAATTGCGTTTAAAACAAGAAGTTTTCATCGATAAGAGAAAACTAGACGATTTACAGCAGTGAACAGAACAGGCGGTTCATTATAGTCTTACTTAACTTTAGTTTCCAGTGAGGTCGAGGGACGCTTTTTTTAATTTTTTGAGAAGCTTGTTTGCTATCTCGGTGATTCGAGGATGGATAGCGAGATGCTGTCACTTTAACAAAGGGGACTTTAAAAGAGTTGAAAAAGTTTCGGAATGCACGTGGGTCGAACAGTTCGCTCGCGAACCAACGTCGATCAAGAATACCCCTTCAAAAAGCACATACTGAACTAACAAAGTGAATTAACGCAGGGTGATTTGAAATGAACATGGAAGTGGGATTAAATATTTAAATTTAGCACCGCAAAATATGTACACAATTTATTTAATTATTTAATTAATTTATTAAAATAATTCAAATATTAACAACTTAAACGTCAAGGCTCGTGCCGTTTTCCCTATTTAAATAAAAGTATTTAAATAAATCTTAATTAAAGTTAAGAATTCTTCTTTATGACAAGCATTCCTTTCTCACAGTGTATTAATAACATTTCATAAACTTGCAACTTGAATTAGTTTCGAGCTAATTCCATTCGAATCTATGTATTTTGAATGTTTTTTAAGATTACGGTAGAAGGCGAACTCTGACATATGATTGAAGTTCGCAGATTCAAACTCGCCAATAGAAACTTTTTTTGTATTTTCTGCATTTACTAAAAAATTTGTTCAAAAGAAATTTTAAAAGAAAATATATCGGAAAAATTTACTTTGAACCGAAAATATAAACATCTTAAAAAGAAAAAGAAATTCTGATCGATCAAAATTAATTTCAACTTTATTTACTTCAATCAAAACTTTTCAAACGTTTTAAAAATATTTTCTCACGCTCAAATTAATATCCTCGACAAATAAAAAAAGCAACTCAATCGAATGCTCGTTATTTTGTGGAAAAACGACACTGATTACTTGCTTTAAAAAAAAAAAAAGCAGTGCACTAGTTCTCCATTGAGTGTCCTTATTAATCATTCAAATGAAGTAAAATCGTAGATTCTCGAGTGAAAAGCGAGGCACCGTCGCAGTAGGCACAAGCAGTATGCGCGTCAACCGATACCGAAAGAATTCAATCCCTTCGACGCTGGGAATTCGATCAGAAATCATTAGTAGACGCATCCGATAGCCTTATAGTATCCCGGGCACACCCGTCAAGGCGATCGTCGAAACAAAGAGACGCGCAGGAAGAAGCACGCAGTAATCATCCCCTCCTCCCACGCCTCCGGGAGCGTAAAAAAGAACGGGCGAGGTCGCTCATAACACATTTTTCGATATTTTCATAGCAACCGGCCGTTTATCAGGAGTTTGCGCCAACCAAGCAACGACAAATTCTGATCACTGCAAATTCTGATATTTCTGCATAAAAACAAAATTATAAAGTAATTTTTAGCAAAAAGTATTCTTTTTTCCCAAAGTGATGTAAAAGTCACAATGGGGATTTCAAAGCTTCGTAAAAATATAAGTAAACGTCACATACAAAAAAACGCTGCCAACTGCACTGGCACAATGCTTTCTCATAGAGATGTCTGCATCTCTAGTTAAATTGAGAATTAT
>JAWWEN010015133.1:0-21664 GCA_035582955.1 Sycophila texana | reverse complement strand
GCCGCGTCCGCGCGTAAAAATACTCCGACTCCACGACAGGGGGGGATAGGATCCCCGCGACCGGTTCCGGAAATTTTTTTTGCCCGCCCCCCCCCCCCCCCTCCCCTCTCGTCTTCGTGCACGTCAATAGGGGAACTTGTATGAGGAATTCTATCTGATAAAATATTGAAAATTAATTGACCAATATTTTCTCTTTTTTTTCTGTTACTATAGATAGATTTTGCATATTTTACAAGGAAAATATTACATTAAAAGTACTATGGCCTTTAATAAAGTAAAGATAAGGACTAGTTACTATAGTGTTTACTGTAGTGTTTTATATTTAAACTAAATTTTACTATAGTTTTATTGAATTTAAATAGTTTATAAATTTACTACAGTCGCTTTAGTAATTTTCTTTTATTTTAGGAGTTTGTCCTGGCTTTTTTGTAAATTTAGTAAGTGTTATAGTAAGTTTTAATGCGAATGTTTCTCCGTATACATTTTAGAAAGAATTTGATTAAAACTAT
Source organism: Sycophila texana (assembly GCA_035582955.1). Taxonomy (NCBI): domain Eukaryota; kingdom Metazoa; phylum Arthropoda; class Insecta; order Hymenoptera; family Eurytomidae; genus Sycophila; species Sycophila texana. Next base: position 21,155 of record JAWWEN010015133.1, on the reverse strand, counting down.
AATGCACGGAAATCCGGAATTTCGTGATCACGAAGTACGAAACTCGCAATTCGACAGATTTGACTGAATTTATATAAAGAATTCTTAATTATTATTAACAAAAATATTTCTTGTTTGTATCTATTCTTGTTCTTTTATAGAGATCTCCTCTTTTCCGTGGTGACGTCACAAAGTTGTAATATTTTAACACGCTGTAACTTTGCTAATGAACGTCGAATTGAAAAAAGTGTATGGCAAGCACTCTATTATCATACGAAAGATTGGACTCGGGATGCATTTTTTTCGCTCGCTTTCCTAAGCGTCTTCGGGAAACTCAAGGAGCGAGGGAAATTGGGTCGCCGGCGTAACGGTGCATACTGATTACGGAATCGAGAGAAATTTCGAGGTTTTACGTTTGAGATGCTTAATGGGAGTAGATGCGAGGTGCGTTATCGTGCGTTTCGGCGATGCTATCCGGACCGGAAGGCCGATGAAAGTGCAGCATCGTAATTGGATATATATTACTTATACGCGAATGCACAATGCATGATATTTACAGAAAAACATATAGACACACTTTTAAGAAATTTCTCTATAAATATGAGTGAGGAGTAAGTCGTTTAGTATATGAGTAAGTCGTTTAGTATAATGTGAGTCATTGAATATTGAGTAAATTATTAAATCAATTAAATTAAAAATTTTTCGGTATCTATATACACTTTTAACTAAATACATGAAGTAAATAAGTGTACATTAGTTAACGTGTTTATACGATAGAAATTTATGTTTTAAAAGGTGCACATTTTGTTTGCCCTTACTGCTTATACAATGCAACGAATTTCGCTAAATCAGAGGGGTAAGGTAAGGCGAGGATCCACAAAGGTGCGGAAACGATTCTTTGAAAGCCGACGGAGGAACTCTCCCCCAACGTCACGCGCCCGCACTCGACGGCGCGCGTCTCGAGAGACCGCCGGCGGAAAATCTCTCGAGAGGCGGTGCATACTCGGCCTTTTTTTCGGACACGCGCGGAGGATTTAAGAGGTCGGGGGGAGAGAAAGCGCGAGGGTGACACCGAAACGAGATACTGCGTGTCGCGGATCTTCCCGGTACGGTCTTTTCTTTTTTGCGGAACGGCTGGCGGCAGTATGGGTATTTATAATTTCGGTGGAATAATATTTGACAGATTTTTTTTGTGAATTGTTTTAGTGTTTAAAATAGCTATGACTGAAAATGCAGCTTTTTTGATAAAGGGTAATGATCTTAGAATAAAATTTTGTACGTGTTTATATACGGCATTAGATTTTATGAGCAGAGAAAAATTCGCTATACTATATTTTAGAAGCTATTATAATTTGCACATTTTTATTTCTACAAAAATTTTTTAGGAAAATTCGTAGATTCTAAGAATTTTCTAAAAAAAATAGCATTAGCTAAAAAAAGTTGCAATAGTTTCTATATTGTTTTATTTGGAAATTTTATGCGCTGAGAAAATTTATAGAAATATTTGTAAGGGCTATACCCGTTTAATAAAAATAAATAAATAAATAGTTGTAATAACTTTATCAGAATCTCAGTCTGTGATAAAATTACAATGTTGCCTACTAACATTTGGTAGAGAATTTCTTTCTGGTAACTGAAAAAATTCAAAAACGTATGTTTTATATTTATTACTCTAACTAGAAATTTTTTTAATGAAAAATGACCGTACATACCAAAAGGAAATCATTTCGGACGCATGTCTGGCCATGCCCGCCTGCATCTACTTTCTTTTTCTTCAAGCGATAAAAAAAAACTAAAGTTAACACTTTTAATTATGATTGTAATTACCGTTACTTTTTAATTATAATGTACTCTACAAACCTTAATATACTTAATTTAAAGTATCATTTAGCATTTAAATCAAACTATCATTTTTGAACTATGGTTTTTAATGAAGAATAAAGAAAAAAATATAGGAAAGTCACCAAATGTTTCTTATAAACCCGAAAATTCCCATAAAAATCTTTGCACGCACTGCATTTTAAGCTCGATTTTAAGTGAACGACATTTGACACACTCACAGTGAAATTTCACTCCTTCAACCTACACAGGGTGTAGAACCTTCCAAAATAAAAATAAAATTCCTCGTTCTTATACCGATTACTTTCCCACCACTAAAAAAACTCCAATTAAAGTCCCCAACAAGCGCAAAAAGCAAAGTAAAAACAAAAAAAGCCCGCAACATACTCTCCCGCTCGGAGAGCGAAAAGCAGCAGCCGGACGCGCGTGCAGGTGCGCTGGCGGCGAGGCTGGCTTCGTGGAAGCGGGAGCCGCGATCTCTCGGCGAGACGCGCCGCTTAATCCCGCGGCGGAAAGCGGATCGGCCTGGCGGTGGATGCCATCGCCCGGTACATTATCGCTTTTCATCTGAGGAAGTAGCGCGAGCGCGCGCATTATTTTCACTCGGCGACCCCAGCCTTCTCTCTCTCTCTCTCTCTCTCTCTCTCTCTCTCTCTCTCTCGGTTATATACAGATGCGCGCATGAGATTCCCCCGCGACCCCCCTTGAGCTTTAACTGATCGCGCCTCCGACCTCAGCTCGCTTTTGTTCGCCACGGCATGGATAATGTTCTTTTGCTTTCGGTTTTACCGAAAAGGCAAGATTTTTCTTTTTTCTTCGTAGAGCGAGATTTAGATTTGATAATAGTATAAGTGATATACTGATTTTGTAATTGAATTTATTTAGGTGAGTTTGTTAAAAGTTCTGTCTGAATCTTAGGGAAGTTACGTGTTGGGTTAAATAAAAATAATTCATTTTGGTCTCTAAATAAATTTCCATAATTAATAAATGTTTTGTAATTTATTTATTTAATTTATTTATTAAAATTAAACAGGAAAAAATATACCCTTTTTACAATAAAAGTATAATGCAAACATAAGCACAAACTTAAGTACACAAGGAATTATAATAAGTGAAAGATCTAATTCAATATTACTCTTTTCAACTTACGTGTATAGTAGAGTAAAATACTGATATTATTGACTGATGTAAAAAGTTTTTTATTAACTAGATTTTCTATAGAAAAAAATATAGATTTAATAAGTATTAATTACGTATTACCAATTGTAGTAATTAAATTCATCTACACAAACATACGTTAAAATTTCTATTGCTTACGTTCATAAAGATGTTATATTATCGCTTTTAAAAAAATCTATCCAATTGATAAATGTATATTTGATCAATAACGTACTTTTCTGAAAACTGAAGAAAAAAGAAAAATATCTAAAAAAATTTATCATGAAAACACTTTAAGTGCAGGTAGAAGGGAATGGAAATGTACCTGCAGGCGAAAAAATGCACTCGTAATTCAGAATCACTGCTTTGTGACTGAAATTGCCCAATGATCCATTTTCCACCCAGATTCCGCGCTACAAAGCCATAATGATTTCACCGCGAGGTGAAGGGAAAATTGCGCGTCCGATGAGGTTGGCCGATAAGCCATATTCGACACAACGACGCGGCGACGTCTCGATTCCCCCGTCAAGATTATTATATGCATTTATAATCGACCAATTAACTCGGTGACTCTCGATTTTTCGTAAATCTTTACTTACGTTGTTTGTACTAGTTGTGCGTTGCGAAATGAATTTTGTTCGACGAAAGAAAAATATTTACGGCCATGACTGTAATGAGTCGTTATGTAGCGGTGCAAGTGTCGTACATTGTTCGAGCTGGTTGAATCGAAAGTTCTTCCCGGTGAAAGTTCGTTATAATAGCAGCTGATATCGATCAATGAAAACGACAGTTTGTTTTCCTACCCTTTTGCTCGCGTTTGTCCAACAGAGACTGAAAAGAGTGCACGTGTTTGTATTTGAAAAATGTAAATTAAATTTATTTGTTTATTTATTTATTTAAGAAGTTAATTAGCTTTAATAGTTTACTTCAAATTAAAATTTATATTTAAGAGATAATTATTATGGAAATTTTATTATATGTATTATGCGTTATGTGCATTTCTTCATTTTTAATGAAGTTTTGTATTAAAGCGAATTAAATTCCGTTTATGAAAATAAATAAATAAATAGAATGAAAAGAATATGGATAAGTTGCCCTTTTAGAAAAATTTACAAAATTGAAAATGAAGATGACACGCGCAAAAGATATACTAACTATAACGTTACTTATGAACTAAATTAAATTTTTAAAAAAAATTTACAATTTGTATACAGTTCATAGTAGTATAACTTATAACATGAAATTAAATAATATCTTTTTTAACTTTGTTAAAATTTATTGTATTAGTCTGTTGGATAAAATGAATATTATCATTTTCAGCGTTGAATTATGCATAATAGATATTTAAAATCATGAAATAAAAAAAAAAAAATTGCGTATCTATGGGTAATAAATAAATTTTACTGGATTTGTATATCTTAGTCAGCAAATCAATCAAAATGTCTTGGTATCATCTTGATATCTAATGGATCGACTGACTGACGATTAAAATCACCTCTTAATAACACCTTCAACCGGCTGATTTATTACTCGATCCTTAATTGGAGCAATCATCATAAAAAAATATTCGCTGTTTACTGCTTTTATTTTACTCTTTTAACACGTAGCCATACATATCTTTTTCTAGACTATACTTACAAATCAATCGCGAAAACCCCGTTTGAAGAAAATCAAGAATCACTCAGCTTCTTTTACACTTATTGATTTCCATTAATTTAATATTAATGATTTTAATATTAATTTCAATAATATTCAATTTCAATACAAATTCAAAATCAATGCATCAGTTAAAAAAAAGGTTATTAAAAACAAGTACCTAATTGTACGGTCTACGGTCTACGATCTACGGTCTACGGTATATAGTTATTATTTACAATAAATTTAATAATCTTGACTCAGTTTATTATTTCTTACTTTAAATTGAATAATATTTTTGATTTTAAATATCTTAATTCACATCACGCTTGAGAAATAAGCTTCGTTTTCATTTATTGATTTAAATCAACAAATTTATTTCAGCGATAGCAGTACTTCAAGCCTCGCCCCTTACATTCTTCTCTCGGACTTTCCATAGATCTTCAATCCTCGCCTCGCCGGTCAAATAAAATCCGGATCGGACAGCCGCGGGCTCGTCTTCGTGAAAACTCGGCGGCGATTAGCGGGTATATACCTCTGCAGGGATGGTCTCCCGGCCGCGCGGCGATCGCAAATCAGCGTCGAAACCGGCGGAGCGTGACTCAAGTGCAACGGTCTTGCTCGCGCGCGCCAAATGATTTATCCGCGCGCGCGTATCGCGGGGGTCGTCGCTCGGCCCGGAGGAAACGACTTCCGACGCGCGCGAGTGCTGGCTCGATTACGCGGCCCTGGTATACGGGCTTCATCTGGCGACCGCGGGCTATTATGCCGGCGAGCGTAGCGTCGATCATGCGCGAGCCCCTCGCCCGCCTTCTTCGTGATTTCTCTCTTGCTCGTGATTCTTGATGCGATTCTGTATTTGTTTCAGATGCTTAGGATTGTAAGGATACTTTCTTTTTTTCATTTTTTTTTAATAGGATTATGATGATTCAAAGGATCAATGATGATTATATTTATTCTGTTAACATTTCGGCAGTGGAGAGAGTGCCTTTTTCAGGGCAACAATATTACGAAAAATTTTTACAAATTGGTTCATCGACGTTGATCGTGCACGAGAGCCCATCGGCCGCCTCCTTCGTGATTTTTCTCTTGTTCATAAAATATCTGAACAAGTTTAGTGTTTTTCTCGATTATTTGATTTTTAATTATAGTCAAAAATGACAAATAAAAAAAATTTTCGTACAAAAAGTGTAAATAATAAACACGAGTAATTTTAGTGTAATTCTTTATCCAAATGATAACGATGAAGACATTACAAAATTTATTTATAGCTTTAACTGTATACTTTGATGTTTATAGCTATATTTTTATTTATTTATTTGACCCCATGAAACTTAGATACCTTGTCCACAAAAAAATTGAGGTCATAGGTGAAAAAAAAAAGAAACCGACGAAGCGATTAATAAGCGTGTATCTACTGATCGACGACTGTGGTGAGCATGACTCATCGTCGAAAAAAGTGTCGGTATGAAATTTCGCTGCGGGCAGCGAAAGTGTCCCGGTGTGCACGCGATAGAGCTCACGCGGCTAATTAGCCTCTAATCGACGCGTCACCACTCACTGAGAATTTGTACTTCCATTTGCTTCACACTTTACTTCCACTGCTTCTTTAAAAGATAATTACCATAACATCCACATCCAGGTGTTGCGAGGATTTTTTTATAGTTGCGCAATCGATTTTGTTGTTGTTGAATTCCTCAGATGTCTATAGCGCGCGGCACAATTTGCTAAGGTATTTAAATAATTTTAATGCTTTTATATAACCTGAAATACCAGTATCATAATCTTGATTGTCTGACATTTAACTTTGCATTTCTGATGGCTCTTTTTTTGTAGCATCTAGTTCATGGGAGATTCATTCGCAATTTATTCTTTCTGAACATTCTGTAGGTTTGAATATGTATGATGGTTAGGCATCAACAAGATAGCGAACTGTACTTACCGTGTTTTCTCTTATTTTTCCTTTATTTTTACTTCAATGTAACCGTAAAATATTTTTATCCGCATATACCAAATCAAATTAAATCTTTACGAAACGTCTATTACGTTTAAATTTAAATGATTAAAGATTAAAATGGTTAATTGTACACAATGTATGGTTACAATAAAAATAAATAAATTAAGAATAAATACAATTAAATTTTAGGCTTCCAATAGATACTTCGAACATTTTAATATTCGAAGAGTATTTCCTGTCTATGTTATATCTTCAATAAATAATCTCTGATATCAGTAACAACTACCAAGATGGATAATCCTCGCTTTAGATCATTTCCTCTTTAAAAAAAAAAATCAAACAAAGCGGGCGTTCGAAATGAAATATACTACGGTCCTTCCCGGAGGAAATTATGCGGGGCGTTACGATTATGAGGATCTTCCTTGGCGTGCGTCGATATCTGCTCTAAATACATTTATTCTCTGAAAAATCGCGGCATAAACCAGTTCTCATAAATATAAATGGACAGCGGGAATAGTAGCTAAGAGTCTTCCTTTGTGTCCGGCCCTAACGCTGTCAGCTCCGTGTTTCGCCGCGTCCTCGCATAATACGGTTTATACCGTTAAAATGCGCCCGAACGTAGCAGCTGTTTTATATGGCGAATAAGAAGCCGAGGTACTGAGGGCGAAATGAGCGCATTCCGTTACCTACCGCGGAGATCTTAACCGACAGCTTCTGCTTTTAAATTTTGTTTGGATTTGTAATGTTTGTCATGAATACAAAATATTTTTTGAAGTCGAAACGCTTACTGTTCAACGGGATGGATGCACTTTACTGTGGCTCCGATCAGTTAGTTTGAGAGGAGTTCGAATTGATCTTTTTCTTCTTTTTTTATTGATTTGTATAATCTATTTTTTTTTTTTTTTAATAAAAAGAAACATTTATTATCAATTTTTTTACAATCTCTGTTTTTTTTTACTGCGAAAAGATCTATTTTTCTTAACATATTGTAGTACAATTATTAAGGACATATTGGCTAATTTCGAAGTTAAAAATATCATCCTTCATTATAATTTTGTTAAAGACAACCATTTAATTTCAATTTATAAATAAATAAATCACTTGAACATATGTTCATTATTACTAATATTTTGAATATTATTTTAATACTCATTTTGACTGAAATACTTCCACTTAATTATCCAATAAAACTGGTTAATTTTCAACAGGTCAATCAACCAATACTGATAAATTTATTTAGTAATTTTCTTAAAACAAATAATTGTATAAGGTCAAACATTATACGCACTTTCTTTTATCAAAACAGTAGACGGACAATTTCTCTACACTTCAATAACAATTTCCATCCTCATAATCCACTCCTTTTTTTTAAACTAAATATAGTTAAAAAAAAAAGACAGAAAAAAGTTCCGAAAAAACGGACAACCTCGGATAAATCGAAGCGAATGACAAAATCGCACCGAGCATGCAATCGGCCGCGAGCATCCGGTGGTGAGAGGAGGAAGCCGCGCTCGTAATTAGGCCCCCGGCAAATTGCGGGGACAGCCTCGCGACTCGTCCACTCGCAGTGTCGCGCGGGAGAGGCGCGAAAAAATGCCACGCGGAGCACAAAGGAGCCTCCTCGTTGCCGCGCGTCGTCGCGAGCTTTCGCAACCTCGCCCCCTTCTCGACGAGGCGAAGTAATGATGTCGCACAATCCACTGACGTCGTCGCTTTTGTCTTTAAAGTGTTTTTCTTTTTATTCCCCTTCGTTACACTGCACTATCTATACTATATATTTCGTATTGTTTGTTGCGCGTGCAATTGAGAAACGGAAAAATTTACTCTATCATCCTGTTTTTTAAGTAATTATATAGACAATTAGCTCGGTTACTTTGAAAAAAGTACCTTTACAAAAGAATCGTCACTACCTAAGAGAGTGATTGAATTAAAAAATGTTAATTTTATATTTTATTCATTTACGGGTTCATTACCCATTTAGAAAAATAATACAAAATAAACACTTACATTTTTTATTATAAAGAGGTTTAAATAATACATTTTCTTTTCAACGTTTCATAATTTTAGGCAGAATGCCGAAAAAAGCAAGTATGTACTAAGAATGAATAAACTATTATGCAAATTTGAAACGTTTCAAATAATAGTATTTATTTAACCAGAGTATAAATATACAATAATTTACATAAGTAATAATTGTACATTAGTATAACGTATGTTACTTACATCTAATTTCACGATTAAAAGTCGTTCATTTTTAAAATGAAAAATCGTTCTTTTTAATCGTAAAATTAAGCGCAATTTACATACTATTACAACTTCTAAGAAAAAACTACTAAAAAAAACTACTGTTAATAAAATCTCAAATTTTTGTTTCCTTCATTTCCATGGAGAAAAATTCTCCACTAAAAATTTCAACTAAAGTAATCTCTCAACAACATAAATATTAATGATCGAAAGCAACAATAAAGCTACGGAGCCAATTACAAAAGCGACACTGAGTGGCGGTGCTAAATCAGCAGCCTTAGAGGAATACCTGCGAGGGGGAGGTGTTCGCGCGTGCGTGACGGCTGATCGACGCCCACCACCACCCCTGCCAATGGGGGACGACGACGACCTCGCGATGACCCCGCGGCGCGATGGGAACGGCTCTTGCGCAATACTCACGCCCCCGCGTCGATGCGGTAATCCACTGCTCGCTCGCGTTTCTCCGCCAAACGAGTTTCTTACTTCCCACCGCGTGTGGATTATTTTAAATTCGATTTATTTTGGCGCGGCTGTTTTGAATTTGATGAGGTCTTTTTTTTTTCTTTTTTTTCTAAACGTCGATTTTGGAGGCGTTTGGATTTAGTCGCACTGGTCCCCTGGTGACTGGATGCTTTTGAGAGCACAATGAGTCGCAAGTGGAGCGGGGCCGATGCTTAACAGGTCAATGAAAGTAAAATCGTACTCACTGTGTGTGACGTAAAATTTCACACTTATTTAAAGCTTCGAATATAAGCGATTTCCGTAATAATATATATAATTTTTTTTCCTGCACTGAGAAATGTTACATAAGGATAAAATTTACAATAAATTCTTACTGTATAAAGTTGAATTAGTGAAAAATTACTTTAATTAGTGTGATTTCACTAAAAATTAAATTAAAAATTAAAAGTGGCAAGAGCTCTGCTATTTAGTGATTAGTGAAGCAATGTCTACTATTTTGAATAGTTTCTCACAAATTCAACTTGAGAAGGTAATTTATTTTATATTTTCGCTCAAATTTATTTTCCCGTTTGCTACTTTGTATAGTCTTTTGTGCAAGCAACTCGCAATGCCAAAAACAAAGTATTACAAATGAAAAAATTATACTAATAGTGCAAATTAGCATAACTTTTATTTTTACACACAGAATGTGTATTTGAGACTTAAAATTTCTCTACTCAGTTTACAATGAGCAGCACCGTGTGTTGAAAGCGATTGGTATATTGTCGCAGTTACCTAACGAAGTCGACGTTGCGGATATCGTGAACCGATAATAACAAAGGCTATTTTGTATTGTTGCAGGACGTTATGAGCGAGTACGAGCGTATCAAGCGTTCGTGCTTGAAACGCGGCGAGCTATGGGAGGACCCAGAGTTCCCTGCCACGCAGGCCTCAGTTTTCTACCACCAGACGCCGCCTTTTCAGTTCCAATGGAAGAGACCAAGGGTAAATACATCGTTTTTTTTTATTCTACTAATGCGAAATCCACGCGCTTCGCGCGGTTAAATTTTGTTGTAGCTACAACTTCAATCATGACATTTAATATTATTCTTATATAAGAAAATTAAAAAACTCTTAATGATTATTTTATTAATCTATAAAATTGAACGAACACCAACTTCTTTGATTATTCATAAAATAAATACATATCACAGCGTTTTAAATTTTGACCATTAACCAATCAAATTGTTTCTAAAAAGTTTTACATCGTTCTGCCATAGTTTTTTTAGAGAGGATATTTTTTTTAATGAACGTGGTTCTTTAATTGTAAATAAATATTTTAATTTCCATCACTTAAGATCGAGTTGGCGAGTCAGAATTGCGATTTAACTATATAGTTTCATAATAAAATTTAATGGTAATTACTTGTAATTTAAAATATTATCATTTAACCTGACTACTCTAGAAAAGTATAAACAATTCCATTAAAAAAGAACCAATATATTACGTCATCCTTCTTAACAAGTAAAAGAGCTACTACTGCGCAAAGATTATTGTTTATCGAATTTTTTTTTAATCAATTTAAACCATTTTTTTAAATTAAAAATATGTTATAAAAGATTATTTTTGTTTAATAATTTTTCTTTGTTAAGAAAGATACGTACCTACACACGTATAAACAAATACACAAATACTCTATAAAGAAACTGTTTAATTACTAACATGTAAAATTGGGATTTATCATAGGAACAGTAATAAATAGTGATATTTGTATAAAATCCTTTTAACGGCGGCGCCGAGAGCGTTAAGTTTCAATAAAATCGAAATCCTCATTCGCGCATTTTCATCGCCAGCCGCGCCGGAGCCCCCTTCCCCTGTAATTCCATCCGCTCGTAAACAGCAATCGCAGTGGAAAAAAATACGCGCCAGCGCATTCCGCCGGGGCAAGTGTACTTACTCATCGTGACGGCCGCTGCGCGTCCTCCTGCGCTTAAAGGATCGTTCTTCACTTCCTCCGCTGCTGCTGTTTCTGTGGATTTACCTTTTTTGCATGCAGCTGTGTTTTTTCTACTTCCGGCCGGATACGTTGCTCCTTAAAATAGCCAAAAGTCATTTGAAATCTTTTTTTTTTTTATATATATAAGTACCTACAAAAATTTCACGGAAGCAGATGGAAATACCTACTTCAACTTTAGTTAAACGTTTTTAAATGATTAAATGTTGACCGTTTTCTACGTTGAGTGTCAAAGTGAAAATAAGTATAATTAGCTGTTCGATTAAATTTGAAATAAAAAAAAAGAAAAGAGTATAATTATGGTGAAAAATTCAGGGGCGCGATATAATGGGAAGAGGTATTTTTACGCCGCAATCGACCTCGGATTTAATGAATTACTCCTAATTAATCATTTAATTAAATAGCGATTGCATGCTGCCGATTCTAAATGCCCCCCTTTTTTTTTTTTGTACGTGCGGTAGAAAATTCCCCGTCAGGCCTGGAATGAGACCGTAACAAAAAAAATCGCGCGGGGTTGCAATTTAACCGCGTCGAACTGGAAAGCTAAATTGGTATTGTTATGCTCTTTATTGCAGGAGCTGTGCAATCGGCCGATTTTCGTCAGCGACACGCCGACGCAGTTCGACGTGATTCCTGGAAAATTGGGTAAGTTTGATTAAAATTTTTTTTAAATGAAAATGTTTACGAAGTATTGAATAATTTCTCTGATTTTTTTTAAATATTTTTAGATTTTATGAACAAATAATTAATTACGTTTAATACAAAAATACGAGCAAAAATAGATACTTTTGGTTTTCATGAACAGATTTTGTTGAATAGTATAGTTTTTTAGTTGCAAAACTTACTTTATTAATATTGCATTTTATTAATTTCAAAATAATTTGTTTTGAAATCTATTATTTACTATTTCGCAATCAGTAATTGTTAGTTTCATGATGAAATTTTTCAAATTTAATCATTAACAATCTGAAAATCATTAAAAATCTTTGTTTGCTATGAGTGATGTTTAGAGCTTGTTAATTCTATGATGTAATGTTTATGGTTCATTGTTTTAAAGACGAGTTAGTTATAGTACTACTCTATACCTTGTATAGAGAATCTCGAGAGCCTGGGCAGAGAAGGCGGGATGTTGAAGCAGATTGAATATTATCTTCTCTTTAAAATCAGAACTAATCCCTCCCTAAGCTCAAATTTACCATCTAAAAATAAAATTCGTGAATTATCATTCTATCTTGTTTCATACAAACGAGGTGTAAATTCATGAATTGCTATTCTACTTTGTTTCATATGTACGAACCGAATATAAAATCTTGGTGTAAATTATTTATGGACGTGCTACAATGAATATAGAGCAAACTTTTCCGGTGGTAATTGCAAAATCAACATAAGCATGTTTTTTGTCCACGTCAGACACGCAACAAACACTTCTTATTTTACTCCGCACATACATGACGAACAAAGAAACATTGAGATGAAAAGGCGCAAAGGAGCGTACCTCTTGTCGCGCTGACATTTCGCTTATAATTATTCTTTGCCTCGTATAGAACCTTCAACCAGACATTACATTACATAAAGTCGTAAAAACGGGCTACTGGACGACTGAAGCTCAACACTTCCAATTGAAACAATAAAAATAGCCATGCATATAACGAATCAATTTCAATAAATAGAATATAGTAGAATAAAATAGAAATAAATAATTGTTTATTGTAAACTATGCCGTATTTACAAAAAAATACAAACATAACGCATCATTTGTATAAATGTAGAAACATAATATATAGATATAGAAACAGCATTTACATTAATACAATTCGATAATAATATAAATTAAAATAGTCATAACCGTTTTAAAATTAAAGTGAAACAATTTATAGATCTTCTGTTAAATCACACAGGCTACTCTTAAAAATATTATATGTATAAATACCTAATACTGAAAAATAAGTCATAACAGAATTAAACAAATCTTCATAAGTTAAATAAATAGAAATTTATTTATTTATTTAATACATATAATCATTAAGTAGCCTGTATACAGTCCAATAAACAGAAAGAAAGTAAAACTGACTTGCAAAGCAACATAAAAAACTATAATTCAGTATAATAGTGAAAAACTGCAGTAGAAATATAGTAGAAATTCTCTATAGTAGATGACATAAAAAAAAAGTTTCATATAAAAATCTTTAAATTCACTCCTTTGAAGACATTGTTTATCCTTCGATCCGCACCTACCGGATTCAAACAACACCAGATCTTAATACCATCCGGCACCTCGTTGTCCCGAATCCGACCGTCTTAGCCAGTAGTGACTACACTCCTCTAATTAACCGCCGCTTGGCGCGCGGGGACTCGCCTTAACAAATAAATAAATAAATAAATAAGAAGGCGAATTCCACGGAGCAACGATCGTTCGCAAAACTTTTCCGTGGTACTCCCGACGCGCGATAGCACGTAATGACACGCCGCGCGCGGGAAACCTGTTATGACGTAGTGCGAGGTACAATCGTTATCGGTCACCACTTTTTTTCGTTATTTATTTTTTTTTTTTTTTATTCTTGAGGTTGTACAGTAAAGCGACGCGCCGCTTTTTCGAGCCGCGCCGAGCGGCTCCCGGTATTATACTTACCCAATGAGCGGCGAGCGTCGGAGAAGCGGGACGCGCGGAGCGAGTTTGAAAATTAAAGAAGGAGATTGGAGGGTGCACTGGAGGAAATTCGCTCGACTAACTGCTCGAGCTTTTTGTGCTGGAATGTGGCTGCCGCGGTGAGGTCGGCCGGACTGAAGTTTATCTTGGGGGTTTTAATTAAATTTAATTGATTTTAAAATTACTTCGTTTTTGTCTTGTTTTGTTTAATTTTTTATCTTCTTTATCGTATAGCTGAACGACAGTGTGTTACTTTAAAACAAACTTAATGCATTGGGGATGTTGTAAATTATTTTATTTTTTATTTTTTATCATTAAATTTTAATGGTTTAATATATACCATAGATTACTATTGTTATTACATATTATTATTGTTGTCAAGGTTGATATTTGTTTTTTATTTAAATAATAATTGAAGAAGGAAATACATGTTTTAACTGTAACCTTCGTTTACTCAAAACCTACTGAGGCGAGTAATTAAGAAACATTTAATATATAATTAAGTAATTATTATATAATATAATATTATATAATTATTAATATAATATTAATATAATTATTATATAATATAATTAAGAATTGTTAATGGTGATTAAAAATTATAAAATATACTAACGGAAGGAATATGTATTATCGCTCCTTCGTACAGTACTTACTTCATTCCGCTTTAGAAAGGTGACTGTGTCTTGTCTTATCAGTTTAAACTTCATTGGTCGGTTGTTCTAGATTTTTCGAAACTCGTAATAGATCGTACGCGCGATAGTAGTTCAAAACCTGTATTTCAATTTTTTTTTCCAGGATTAAAATTAATGTTCGCGCGATGCCAAGTATTGTAATGTAACAATTTTATCAGACACTCTACATTATACGTTTTCGCAGAGCAAATTATTTTCCCACTTCAAAATGTATAACTCTGGCTTAAAAAAAATTTAAATTTAAATTTAAAAAAAAAAAACCCTATTTAAATAATCAAAATTTAAAAAAAAAAAAACGCTAATATCCTCGTGCTTAAGCAATGAACTTGAGAAAAACTATTAAGCCCCTTTTTGCCCTTTAAAGTAGAAACGAAGCGAGCCTTTAATTTTCCCTCTTCTGCGATCGTAAAGTCGTATTTTTCCCACAAGGCTCGGTGAATTCCTCACACTTAGAAATTCAGGATAGTACGATAGAGTCGAGCGCAGGATGCGCGCACACACACAGGCACATAAGCGACGCGCGCCACGAGCGCCTCTCGTAAGTCATCCTACGCGGAAGGAAAGATCCTCTTTGCATCCGCGCGTCCAAGCCTTTGATGCACCGCATGTGAAATGAAGCATTTTTTTTTACCCCCCCCCCCCCACCCCTCCCTCCTCCCCATCCGCTGGCGCACGAGTCAGAACCTCGGCGCCGCGAAATTACAAGCGGATATCGTAAAAGCCTGTAGAATTGCATCCGTGGCGGGATTTCACGGATTTGCATGGAGAGATTACCCTTCCCTTTTTCTTTCACTTTGTTGTGGAATCGTTTTTTCTTCTTTTTATTGTTTTTTTTTTTTTTGTGTGTTCACTTCCAAGACGTATTATATGTATACGTACACGCCAGGCGTAATAAATACCTTTGCACCGTGTAAATCACGATTGTCACTTTTTCATTGAAAAGGAAGCGCAGTGCCGTCACTTTGGAGGCTGCGCGAGCCAAGAGGCCTCGTAAACTACGCGGCGTAGCTGCTAATTTTACCCCCGCGATTGCCGCGGGCATGTAGCTTTTAGTCCAAGAGATAGGGATTGGAATCTCGTCGGTGGATCTCCGAGTACTGAGAGCAACGAAAAAAGGAAAAAAAAGTGCCGGAGGGGATAAGAAAGGTCGGGGGGAGCAGAAGATCGATTTTTATCGCGTTCCGATTTTCCGATTTTCTTTCGTTTTTTTTTTTATCGCTGCTCCGTTTTCTTGGTACACGCTTGGGAGGGAATTTGCCGGGGCTGATCTTTATGAGGCCAGGCGAAAAAAATTAAGGATGCACGGGTTTCACCGAGTCCGTTAGCGTAATCGGAATGTGCGAGGGCATACTTCGACCGAATGGGTATCTTTGCCGGTGATTGTTTATTTTTAGAAGTGAGATAAATATTGTGGATTTTAATTAAACGTCTGGTGTAGCTTTTTCAGGGGTACGTCGGTTTGAGAGAGAAAAAGTTCTTGCAAATGGTGTACAATTATAAATGCGTATAAATTGTAATTTCTGAGTTGCATATAAACAAATTTCCAACGATGTTTAATAGGCAGTGCGTTGTAGCTTGCAAGAAATTTTGTTTACGTCAGTAGGAATAGTACAAAATACGAGCGAGGTATATGCAATTTTACTTTACGTAAATAAAAAGCATCGATTGCAGTTTGAAGCTGAAACGGTTACTTGTTTATTTTAAAAATAAAAGCGCCTTTTTTCAATCGTGTATACTCTTCATGTACAATAAGATTACTTTTAAGGAAAAATATTATACACGTATATTAACTTTCATAAATATTTCTTTTATGAACAAAAACTTTCTTCGTTAATACCGTAGAAGAAATTATATTACTGAATAAGAAAAGGACAAGTATATTGTACATTATAATTGGTCCAAAAATTAAATAAATTGAATCATTAAATCAGAGTAAATTAAAGGAGTAAAATCTCGTCAAATTAAAAAGAATTCTACAAAATAGTCCATTTTCAGCTTAAAAATCTTTATTCACTCTATTCTCAAATGTTAATTCTTGAAATATTCACGATGAAATGTACGGTGACAAAGTGTTTATCATCATACACTGCACCAAATTAAATCGTAAAAAAAAAGAATAAAAAAATTAAATCACATAATTAAACCAAATTAAACCATACAATCGGGGAAATGTCTCGTCAAATTAAAAAAAAAAATCTGCAAAATAGTGTCCAGACCCCCTCGTCGATCCACGATCGATCCCAGGAAGGCAAGGGGGAATCGACTCGAACAGCCAGAGTCCCGATTGCAGTCCGCGCGTCGGAAATGAGCGGCGCTTCCTTTGTCTCGGCGGCCTCGAAAGCGGCTGAAATATCGCGCGACCTTTCGGGAACGTGGGAGAGCGGGAAAAGGCACGGCCGCCGCCGAGGGGGTCACGGAGACCGAAAGCGACCGGCCGGCGCTCGCGTGCCCCGCTCCTTTCCCGTGCGCGGATCGAGCGCTCGTGCCGCGGACCCCGCACGAGGAAGTCACCGAGATAACGAGTCCAGTCCGTCCGATCGCGGGAAGGATGGGACCTCAAGTAGCCGCGAGTCGATTTTTTGTTATTCTTTTTTTTTTTACTTTCTCATGATTGCGCAAGCGATTTTTCATGTTTTTTTTTCGGGTGTTGTTTTGAACTCCTAACTTTTTTTAAATTTAAACAATTCTATATATATTTTAAAAGTTCATTTTTTTATTTAAAGGTAGTATGATTTACTCCTTAAGTGTATGTTATGATGATTTTTAATTAAACTTGAGGAAGTGTGCACATTAAACAAATACTTAAAATTACGTTTTAACTTAGTTAATGATATTCTAAAGTTAATTGCAATATAAATGTTAATAAGTTTCTGGATGAGTAATGTAACTGTACTTTAAATTAAGTCAATAATAAGACTGCATGTATATTTTCAATGCAAGCAGAGCTTCAATGCACGTGCAGATTTTACCGTTATTTATTAATATTTTAAAATAATAATGTAACTACTATTTTTTTTTTTATACGAACGATAAAAATTTCATAGCACTAAGTAATCGTACTCTCATTTCATTAAAAAAAAAAAAAAACAAACAAACAAAAAATGAAGCGGAATCTTAAAGTAGTCCACTTGCACCATCGAACATGTCAATCATGAACAAGTACAGCTTTTTTAAAGGTCTCCAAGGAAAACGAAAAAAGACGATGTAAATTATAAGCAAAGCGACGTAACATCGAGTAAACACGCAGCTCAAGGAACGAGTTCGGGGCAAAAAAGCACTATAAGGTGCGGAGATCGTTACGCTTCCGTCGCCGGTGGCAGTGCAATGGGACGACGAGAAGCTGCAGGTGCTTGCGGAAGTTGCATTCCGCGTTAAACGGCGACTCGCCATTGGGTCCGCTTGACGCGCGTCTCCCGGGCGGATATCTAACGGTACGACGGGTTTGCATTCGATCGATCGTCCACCGACTTATTATTTATTTACCGCACGTAAATCGCGGTATGAGGTCATTTTTTTTAAAGTTGGGTCCGGTTTAGTTTATTAGGAAAAAAAATTCTTTAATTTTCATGTAATATTTATACAGAAATGTAAATATATTTAAATATAGTGTACAAATAAAAAAATAAGAAATTTTAACCAATTAAATTCTGAAGAGTTATGTTTAAAAAATATTAATAGTTCTAATTATATTGTTTAAACATGGAACATTTTTGTTCTTTTGCCTGTAGACTGCGCACCTATAATTAAGGGATTTATATCTCGTTTATTCCATAAATTAAAATAAAATAAAAATTAATGATTTACCAAAAATTTATCCAATGGCGAAAACCATTTGAGATACTAGGAATGTGAAGCTTGAAAAATTTGAATATGTTTCATCAATACACTCCAATTAATTTGAATTTTAAAGCCTGTGGCGAAGTTTCCAAAGACTGCCTCTCTTTTTTACGAATTTCTAATACTTCAAGTGAAATCCAAACAAACTTTACGTTGAATTAATAATTGAGAGATCTAAATTTTCAAAAGTTCAGTCACCTTGTCGAAGTATGCGAAGTGTGCGCTGTCCCAAATTTTCAATGGCTCGTGAAAATCTTTTGTAGGCCTTCCCTAAAGCCGAAGGCTTTCAGCAGCTTTCAGCTTTGTGAAACGATATAGTCAAGTATCTTATGGGCATACAGAAGTCTTTCTTGAACCGTGGCGAATCCAAGATTATGGATGCGTTCACGCGGTGAGAAGTTTGCCCAAGCCTCCCACTTGGCCTGACAGATGCCATTTAACTGAACAATTACCTCGATTGGACACGTGGATTTTTCAACACTGGCGCTTTAGAGACGCTGGGCAAACATTCCATTTGTTTTTGACGCACGAGGGACATTGCGAGTTTCTGTGTGATCTTGAGGACTCTCGATTTAATGAAAGCTCTAGTATTTCTGAACTCTATGAGCTTTTCTACTTAACTGTAGTGTTGCAATTATTTATTAAAAAAATAACAAAGAAACCAATTAATTCAAATATCTTGCTCTTGAAGGGCACTATTTTTCTTAACAAGATGTGAAACTCACTGGTTTGTAGTTTAAAAAACGAAAAAAAAAAAGTGAAGCTATTCTATCCTATTTTACTCTAGTTTATTCTATTCTATTAATTCTATTAAAAAAATAATAATAATAAGTGTTAAAAGTAAAAAAAATCACTTCTTAGTACTTGCACAATCGTAGCATCGCTCCTCGTGCGCACCTCGTCGACGACATTCTTGGGGAGACGCTACGGCGCACTCCCCATCATTCAAGGCGCGAGCGACACCGCGACGAAGCACCTGTCAGACGCGGCTCGTCGCGCCGCGGCACTTTACGATCGCGAGACAGTAAATCATCCTGACGCCGCTGCGCCCCGAAATTACAGAATCGCCGAAGCTCCGACTACGCCCCCCGCCGACCTTCGCGGGTCCGAGTGGGATGCTCGCGCATTTTTTTATTCTCTCCACCGCGCAGAGTTATTGCGGAGGTACTTGGGGCGCGCGCGAGTTTCTCCTTTTGGCGCGAGGCGCGCATGAATTGCGACTTCGTCGGACATTTATTTTTCCTCGGTGGACGGACACGTGGAGTCTCGAGGAGCTGCAGGTTCTTCTACTGGATGTGTGTAAACTAAATGCGTTCAATTATTTTTTGAAACGAGATACGGAAATTTACTACTTGGGTAGTGCTGGATGGTACCCGGTTGTGCCGAGAAAAAAGTAGAAGCGTATATGCAGTGCATTTTGAGCGATTTGTGAACACTATAGTCATTTCACTACTGCGAATAATAAGTTGGAACGAAAAGTCCTTTTTGTGATTTCAAAGAAACATACCTTTTTAAGTTGAATTAGCGAAAGTTTACTATATAAAAATTAGTGAAAATTGCTCCATTAATAATTAAATAGTGGAGCTTTTTCTACTAATTTGTAGGGAAATTTCAACTTTTGATTTCATTTTTCTTGTTAGTATAATGAACTCAGTGACTATTTTTCATTCAAAGACTGACAAATATCATAATGAAGTTCCACTTTTAGTTTCGGGCGCGAACACCGGGGGCCCTTGAAAATGGTCTGCTGAAACGTCGACCGTTATGGTGAAAGCGAGAGTGCGGTTTGGAGTAGGAACCACCGCAGCTCCTCTTCGAGATACAAAAAGACCTTTGTTAAGGTTCAATGGAGATCGTCGTATTTTTTCTTGTTGTTTTTTTTTCGTGAAAGTTCTTCGTTAATCAAGTCCTCTTTTTTAAAAAAAAAAGAGTAGAAATTGTTATTCTATAAAATAAGCGCGTGATTTTTAATTGATTGATTAAGAAACTCCAGAACTTCTATTTAAAATAAAAATCTTAATTTCATTTTGGTATAATCTCAGAATTCAAACAACGATGTAAACATAAATTAGTCAAAAAAAAAAAACTTTGAACATCATTTGTCAAACTTTTATTGTAATGTGCCTCCCACACTTTTAATATCCTATAACTATGTAAGTCAGAAAAAAGTCGAATCATTATTCAAATTTAAAAATAACTTTGCGTAATATCCGCTCATCGAATCTTAGTTCCTTTGTAGAATAAAGAAGGTCGTTCGCGCAGACCGTCAGTTATTCACGCTCGGTCGGCAATAAAATATCCGTCATAGGATTGCGTTAGCGGCGCGGAAATCATACAACGCCAACGAGCCATTTAATAAGCCATCAAAACATGTTGATGGTCAAACGCCTCGTTGGGAGACGCGAAGACTGTGTGTACCTTTCTCTGCGTCGCAGTTAGACTATAATGTATGTGCATATACTCAATTCCTCGAGGAATAAATTTTTATTCCGCGAGAAAAAAAATCTCAACGGAAGAGCGAAAGTGCATCGTTGCTTTTTTCCCCTGCGCAGTGGATATAATCACGACTCCCGGCCAGATGCATCGGTCATGCTTATTATCGATGTCACTTACACATGATCCGTTTACTTTCACACGTCCCTGAACTTGGCAGGACACTTTTAAAAATTTAATATAACGCTTAGGTAAAAATTAGCCGTTATTTATCCG
>JAWWEN010015122.1:0-21667 GCA_035582955.1 Sycophila texana | reverse complement strand
TGTCCCATCGCTACTATAAATTATTGTAATTTTTTCTATAATTATTGTAATTTTTCCTAAATATTTTTTTCAGTGTAACACCCGCAATCCCCGACGCAAAAAAGTGCTAAGCTTTAATCCCAAGAACTCGGATTGCAACTTAACGGCGACAAGTAACTGGACAGTGTCAGCGAGGGAAACAGAGTCCGATGAAATCGGAAAAGCAATTAGTCGATGCGAATCCTTCAGATCCTCCGGACGCGCTTATTTCTCCCAGGTGCGAACTGGCGGATACCCTCTTTAGCCGAGCGTATTATGCGGTGCACGTGTCCGCGGCAGCGCGCGGGAAAGAGAGCGAGAGCCGCGGGAAGGCTACGTGGGTACGTGACGCACTACCCGGACGTAAAACAGCTGGTGCTCGTCTCCCTTTACGGCCGGCGCTTCTTCTTTCACGGCCCTCCGGACGATGGACCCTCGCCCTTTCTCGCGCGAATCCTCCGGCGAGAGTCCAAATTATTATGTATGACTCTGACTCCGGGACAGGAAGAACCCACTGTTGTAGGCTGTGCGTGCACGCGCACGCCCTTGAATTAAGGGATTCGTAGCTTCGGGGCTTGCTTAATTTTAATGCGAGCTCGTCTGACGCGTAGTATACGCTGCCGCGCAATTTATTTTGCCTTGTTCCGCCGGCGAAAATGAAATGGCGCTTCATCATACCGAAGATAGTTCAGTTGAAGAGAAAGGGGGTGTCCTTTTCATAATTATGTGTAAAATTGCCGGTGCTCTTGAATAATGGATAATGCGCGAACAAAAAGAAAGTTTCATTAGTTCAGGTAACTTTCAGACAGAGAATAGTTGATGCTATTCAGGTCGGATTTTATTTCCATTCGCGTAAAAGATGCATATAATTTGAGTTAATATCAATTGTTGAATTCAAATTAAAACACGTCAATGAATTAAAAATTCATAAAGTCCATTCTGGAGTAACGAGACTTTTAAAAAAAAAGATTTTAATAAATAAATTGTCGTTTCCTGTTTATTTATTACTCATAATAAAAGTTAATTGAAAATATTTTGGTTTTTATTAAAAGAGACAAAATAAATTAAATTACCCATACTATTACTTAGAACTAATTTAAAAAGAAAAAAAAACGAAAAACGACTTATAGAATTAATTGCCCCATTTTCTATTGTTTTAAATAAACAAGTGTGGCAGTATCATTGACGAACAGCAGCGGTTAATTCAGCCCCGCTTCATTTGCAGCTTATACCAACATTCACATTTGCGCTATTAATTTCTTGAATTAACCCAATTACCACGGAAATTCAAATTATTCCACAATACCAAACTGTCAAGTATGCTTGCGCCCTTGTCCCGCGCGTTGCTGTTTGCCCTTCGATTTCCAGGCACAGTTTCGACGTACGCAAAAGCCTCAAAGCCTCTTCATTAAATCGAAACTCCTGCGGCGCGAGCCTCGACTCTCACGAAGAGTTATCCATTCCACGGCGCTGAAGCTGAGGCGAATACGGAGTGCGCTCCTCGTGCACTGGACAAAAATGACGGGGTGGGAGGGTACAGCGCACGATTGAAATTAATGCGTCGACGTGAACCGCTTCTCCCGCTCTCGCGTGGGAATTATTTACGAGGCAGAATATTACGGAAATATGAAGTTAGCTGAAGTCAATTCGTGCAGACTCCGGGAGTATTTTACGCGGCGAACCCGCGCCCCGAAGATGAAGAGGACGAAGAAGAATGCCGTATTTCTCTCGACCCTCCAGCTTGTTTTACTTTTATTCCGAGGTTTCTCCGGTTTTGCTGACTTTTATTGGGTTGGACGGGCGAGGAGTAATATCGAGCTCCGCGAAATCGTAAATTATCGTATCGCATTAATTTTATATCGATGTACTATAATGATTTTGTGTGTGGACGATTTTATACATGCTTTATGGCAAAAGTCGATACTCCAAGGGAAAAAGTGTAAAATTAGAAAAGTCTAGCAATAATGACTTGCTATTGTTTTAAACAATTAAACGTGGAAATTAATTCATTTAAATTGATGCAACCGTCAATTATGCATCAATTATGCATGGTAATTTATATGCCTCATACTTATATGCATCAATTATCCATTATAATAAGTGAACTTATTGATATGCTGTAAAGCAAGGTCTAAAAAAGCAGAGTATTATTGACTACTTTTCAATTTAACATTAAAAAAAGATACCATAATTTCGAAAATTATAATTCATTAGATACATTCAAGACTGTATGCAATAGATTAAATTTAAAAGGAAAATCAATACTTTCACTGATACTAGACTAAGCTAACATCTTTTTAATTTCTCACTCGTTCGGCAAAAGTTTTAATTTTCAAATGCGCGAATGTCGCTAAATCACAAGTGCAGCATCGTTGTGTGTACTCCCAGTGGAAAAATTCGTTACGCATTCCGTAATTATTTGAGCTTATCGCGCGCCTTACAAAGTGCCGAGGTCATAAATTAATATCACGCCGCGGCTACTCCCAACTTCCTTTTTTCCCCCCATTCTCCCGGCCGCATTCTTCATCCGAACACATAGCTCATTCATCTTCCGCCCTCACCCGGCCCTTTATCCTGCGGCTTTATTTTCCCGGCGCGTTACGCGCCGCGCGCCCTGAATAATCGACCGATCGTCATTGAGTTATGTGCACCCCACGACTGTCGAAACTCGAGGCATCCCGAAAATCATCTGGTTTCTCGAAGTCTTCCTCTTGACCAGTGCGAGTGGCGCGCGACATTTAAATGTCAAAGCGACCCTCGCCCTGTATTTTTCCGTGTCTGCGACGACTTCGAATATTCCGGCCGAGTGCGGGGTGTACGTGGCAAATCGAAAACTCGAAGGAAGGGAGGAAAAGTCCGGGGATCGGCAGCTAACTCTCTGCGACTGAAAAGTGAAACTTGTAAAACAAGCGCGAGTATTGAGTAAGAGACGCTAAAGTTTCGGGTAAAAGAATTCGAACCTTCCCTTCGACTAGCTGCAGAAGATTAAATGTGAATATTCAGAGAGGAATGGGGATATAGGAGTGCTGGCGGGATTTAGATTTTGGTTGAACTTTTTGTCGGGGAGACGCGACGTTCGTCTGGTATAATTTTATGGAATATGAAATTTTGCAGGTTAAAAAATAAATTATGTATAAATAAATATTAGAATTGATGTTTAACTTACGAGTAACGTTGAAGGATGTATAAAAGATTCGATAGCATCAACTTACCTATAAAAGAAAAATTGCATATTTAATTTTATGAAAATTACCTTTTAAAAAAAAATAGTAGTCAATATTTTCTCTTGTGCAGCATTTGCATTACATTTAATTATTTTTTTAAATTCTTTAACAAATGTTTTGAAGATATGATATTTTTTTATGTAAGCCTAAAAGGCCTCTCACATAAACACGCAAAATGAGAATCCAGATTTTCTCGCGTTATAAACGCGAAATAACATAATTCAATCTCGCCAGTAGGATTATAAAAGTGCAGGAGGAAATTGACACTCGCAGTAAACGTACCTGACGATAAACCCGAAGTAAAATGGAGAAATAACACTGTACGACCTCGCAAGGAGAGGTAAGATCACAGAAGGGAGGCCACATACATACGCGGGTACGATCGCATAAGAAGATGGAAAATTTAAACATTATTCCGTGAATAAGCATTCAGAGAATGCGGAATTTCCTCGGTGGATTCCCGTGACGGGGGAGTACTCGGTTTTTTTCCCCAAAAAAAGAGCAAATATGTAAATATAGGCGCGCGCGAGATTCCCGTGAGGGAGATAGAGAGGTCAAAGTCGCGATGGTGTCACGATGGAGGTGGAGTCGAGGACGACCTCGAATCTCGGACACGGGAGACGTGCTCGATTTTCACTCGGATGACGGGGAAGGTCTACTTAGACGTGCGTGCTCGAGGCGGGGAGGAGCGCGATAATGCGTAAATCCATAACGGGATGTCGAGCGCAAGAATGATGGGAGGAAAAAAGCCTTTGAGACTTGATTTTTGATGGAATGACCGCTCTGCTTGCTTACAATGTTTACTGTAGTAATTACTATTCGTAATTATATTAATTTTTAAAATAATATAATTTTGTAAATTGAATACAATATAAATGACATTATTGTGTTACTGTAGAATACAAACAGTTTCCTTAATAATTTAATTATCGTTACGATAAAGAACAAAACAAAGATGTGACGTGAACAAAGTAAAATCTTGGACGACACACAGTGTAAAAGTTAACGGTGCATTACGAGCGACGAATGAAGAAGTCAAAGTTCCACAACGGACCTCGCTCGCGAATTGCGACTGCATTCAGTACTGTGAAAATCTAATTTTCCCATCAAAACTTACTAGAAAAGTCTCCGCCTCTCCTCCTTATAAACCATTCAGCACCGCGGCGGAGCTAAAAATTTCCTCGCGCCTCCGCTAAAAGCCGAGGAGAATAAAGGCGAAATATCAAACTCCGTAAGGGTGCGCGGGAAAAAAGCCTGGAGCCCTCCACCCGGACTGCAGCAAGAATATCCGAAACATGCATAGATGGGGCTGTGCCAAAAGTTAAGAGACATGGGAGCTCCGTGAGCCCGGGTGAGGAGGAAAAAGGAGGCGAAAGTTCGTGCGCGGAGCTGAAAAATCGAGGAAAGAAAAAAGGAGGCCGCGAGAGTTACACGCCACTCGAAGGAGCCGGGAGAGTGTGGAGGAAGTTTGCGAAGTGAATCCCGGATCGAGTGGTTGTCGCGGGAAGGCGCGGGGAGTGGAGCACACGCATCGCTTCCAGAATGCATTAGTGTCACTTGAACCGCGACGACGTGCGCCCCGGCCTTCTGGCTTTCCTGCGCCTGTGCGATACAGGCCGGAGGTTCCAGCTTTTATTTCCATCTTCCCATCTCATCTCCTCCTTCCGTTTCGCCTCGCGTTTTCTTTTTATACAGGCGTGAGCGAGCCTGGGACGCGACGCCTCGGTCGTAAAAAAAAATCATCGCCCCCCCAACTCTTACCCCAACGTATACCTTTTATTGTCTTTTATTTCCTGATTTTTCGCAAGCTCTCGAGCATTTATTATTCTTTACTTTGGAGTATCTCTTCTAGGCTGACGTTTCCGTGTATGCCCCTCGTTGTGAGCGTTTATTCACTGAACGAATGGCGTCGTTGTATTATCAATTGACGGGCCTGCGCTCGGAATCGAATGTGAATTTTCAAGCACATGTCTTTACGGAAATTTTATTGCGCGTATAACTTCTGCTTCGCAGTCGCGGATGTGTTTTGATCGATTTAATCAATACCCGTTCTATTTTATGATTTTATACAAACCTTTTTATTCAAGTTTATGTTCTTATTTAAAAAATATATTAACTACTATATTTTATTACAAATATTAAAAAGAGCTAAATAAAGACTGTCTGATAAAACCTTGTGCAATAATGTTATTTAATATTTTTTTTTTAAATGAATTTATCTCTTTTTCAAATCTTTCATAAAGAAAAATTTAATACACTCTATTTACCGCCGCGGTGCACTAAATCAAGATGTATATATATATCTTAAAATATTCCCCGCATTTATAAAAGTAGATATATAAATTTTCTCGTTTATTTATTCTATTTAACTAATTAATACACTTATATAAAATAATTATTGTTTCCTTTTTATTATCCTCGACAGACACTAGGCAGCGGTCGATGCTATTCTATTTTAAGAAGAACCTATAGATCTCCCTGGAAATATATATTCAGCCCTATTATGCAATCATGAATCTCGATATAACTGTATTATTAAATCAGGCTGATATCACATCGCAGCCGTCGTCCTGCCGAGAAATTATAATGACGTTTGCGCTCTAAAGAGAACTTCGGACGCGGAGAAGACTATCGCGAGCGCTTAGCCCGCTCGATCGCATGGCTGATCGTAACTTCGATCAAATCGCTTCTTCGGCGAAGAACCATAGCGGCGAACTTGCGATTGCGTGCAGTTCGCGAGAAGTAAGACGAGGCACGTATTGGATATGCCGACCCCCAGACTGTGAGGGATGCTCGAAAAATCCACCGTAGCGTAGCTTCAGAGTTCAGTCACCTTACTTCGTAAGACTAGAATAGCCCCAATGAAAGCCCAATGAATTGGAGATGGATAGTAAATTGTTAATTTTTATCAGATTTACGTTACAAAATATGAGACTGAATAATTAATATGCAGAATGTCTTTGACACGAACTGCAGAATTAACGATCCTGCAATAATAAAAGGAATATTGCTTTATCTTTTTACGGATCAGGCAAAGATGTATTATTGGAATAGAATAAAAAATTTAATAGATCAATGATATATTTAATTCGAAAATTAAGCGGAGCTAACACGTATCTCGCTATTATTATACTTTTATGATCATTACAAAGAAAGGTTTAAACAAAATCTGCATAAACATATTTATCCAACAGTGTAATGAAAAACTTAGGGTAAACTACAATATAAACTTAGCTTTCGGACTGAGAGTGCGGGACCATTTGGCCAGGCCTAAATCTGCAAAAATTTATTACGTCCATAAGCCGTTATCTGGATGCACCGGACGTTTCTCTAGCTGATCATAACGTCAAATGTAATGTGTGCATTCTTAAATTCGGAACGTTTCAAATGACCCGGAAAAAGTCACTCCAATGGTCAACAAAAGAAAAATGCTCACGCGACGCGTAAAGTGTTTTACGAGATGCCAGTTACATCGACCCCTAAAAAATACACGCCAAATAAAAATGTATTGGAATGAACTGGAAACCCCATTCAAATCGTACTTTCCCTGAAATTGTGCTCCCAACGTCTTAAGAAAACGCAAAAAAAACAAAAGAAACATTCCGGTACACGTATATAATTTTCAGCAAATTAATCTGCTAAAGTAATCTCCGCCGACGACGTGTAATCGTTGGGTATACCGAGCGATCGAATATGAAAATGCCGAGCCCGCAAAAAAGCTGAAATTTAGCCGAGGATAGAACGATAGCCGCGAGGACGTCCTCATTAGAGGTAGGGTAATCCTGAGACTGCGGAGGCTCAGATTTCAACGGGCCGAACGAGCGAGGAATCCAGTCAAAGTCGCCGCGACGACGGCTCACGACGCTTCGCGCTGGATCGTCATAAATCGACCCTTCTCCTCTCGCTTCCTTGGGGCACTGCGTAAAGACGAAAAAAACGGCGCTTCTGTTACATCGTTTCTTTGAGGGTTCTCCTCTTACCAGTCTTAAGAGGGTGCGCTCGATTTTCGCGAGTCATCCATCGCGTAAGTCTCTTTTCTTATGAAGTTAATGGGGTTATGCTCGTTACTCGCGGCTTTGGCACTTTCGTCCTTTCTGCTTTAAAAGATCTGATGCAGTTGTGTGGCGATAAGTAATATGAGGATTTTCTTACTTTTGTCTTAAATATTTTAGCGGAACTTTCTATGGAAAATTTAATTAGTCCGTGCATCTTCAAACTAAAAATTCATGATTCACGGATAGTTTTTTCAACAGATTTCTAATGAAAGATAAAGCAGAACTGAAATTCAAGCGAACAGTATTCGTGAAATCCAATCTCGAGTATGCTTTGATGGTTAGGTATCCGCAATGTAGAAAGACGCTCTCAAAAGTGACAAGAACGTGAAGAATCCATCAAAAAGAAAAAAGCTCTGATCTGTCTCCGGCAATTTGGCTATAAAGAAGACGTTAAGGTGAAATGACGGGAAGAAGGATCAGACAGAGGAAGCGAGGGAGGTCCTACGTGGGGTTAGACGTGCAAAAACGTCGATGAAGATTAATCGACGAGTCCCGTGCATCCGGCGGCTACACAGCGCCTCTGTAATTTGATGCAAAGGGTTGGATCTTGGTCTCTATTTACGAGCTTGTAAAACTTCAATTTTTTTATTTGACAAATTCCTTCTCTTGAGTGAGTGAAATTGATAAACGCAGTCGCACATTTATTTAGTAACAGTACATTACATTACAAAGTAATTAGAAAGTATTACAAGGCAATCTGGCAGAGGAAAGTAAATTTCTTGTTCACCGATCTGATAACATTGTTGTGCTAAGATATGCTTGTGCATATCTGTTAAAGTATAAAATATAAAAAAAATCTATTGCTCAACAGTAAAATCTCACATTTTTATGTTAAGTTCAGAAATTTTATAGACAACTATAAAAGGTAATTTCAATTGAAGAACATACAATATACATTCTAGATGTTGACACATTAATTTTGCGTCACCGATATACTTTATCGTACGAAAATCGTCAATTAAAACTTTTAAACACATATTTTAGTTACAGGAAGTGTTGATTCATTATCTCCTGCTATTTCACGAGATCGTCGAAAATTATTCATACTCGGGCCCACTTGAAAACTGCTGAATCCACTTTCGTTAAATTTGTGCGTACATTCGTACTAGTTACATATATAAAACATTAATTTCTCATTCGCTCAATAATACTTACAATTGAAAAGTTTTGTTTTACAGTGACGATAAAAGGAAATTTTATTTATACCCTTGATAAATAACTTCACAACCTCGCAAAAGCAAAACTATCACTTTCGAGCTTGAATAACTATCTTAATTTAAATTAACATCAAATAACTAAGAAAGTGCACGCAAATACAGTGTAAGTAATTAATTACTATTTACAAACGATCTTCCCGCAAACTGAGCACCCGCGACGTCTCTAAAAGCGTGTCAACAACCAGTGCAAGAGTATTTCCCTCACGTACCGCCCTGTCAAATTAGACACGCACTTCGCAAGACGAAGCTGCCGTCACTCACCCATCGAAGCAACGAAATGGCCCAAGCAAATATAAGCAGACTCTCACAGCGAATCAGTGGTTCAATCAATTTTCCCGATGTCGCGCGACTGTTCGACTGTGCGAAATGTGCGCGATTGTAAGAGTTTTCTTTTGCAACCACGCTCCGCTCGTCCTCGCTATTTTTTTTTTTTTTTTTTTTTTTTGAGCCCTGAGGCTTGCATCGTATTTCACGTCACGGATCTTTTTATGGACTACTCTTCTCTGTACGCCACTGCGCCTGCCTGCGATGTTCGCAGCTCTTGTGAGAGTCGCTGATTTGAGACGGGCGGTTAAGTAGGTATCGATTGCCTCTTTGGTAGACTGATGGGATTGGAATATATTGCAATGAAGTACTGAGGCACACTGAAGCGAATGAAAGGTACTACTATAGTGCATTTTTTATATTAATTTATACGTACAGTGAAAAAGCAGAAAAAGCACTTGGAAAAAGCGAAATTTAAATAACTGCAGGTAAGCTGAGAGCCTTCAAGTAAAGCTGGTACCGTTTTTTAGAGTCAACCGGTTTACTAAAGAGAAATTTTCAGAACAAAAGAATTCCGTCTCGAAATATAAAATAACAGTTTTGGAGGGACAAATGAATATTTTTTTAAAGAAATCCACCCTCAAAGGAGTTTTGCTTCTTATTCAGAACACGAAAATTGTACTTTAATGCTACTAACTTAACGAAGACCGTTTTTTTTTTTGCTTTTTTTTGCTAACCGAATGAACGAGCGGATCATAGCTCAAACACTAAAAAGTCACCTCCTAAAAAGACTACCTCTATACTCTCAAGTCTTCGGCAATTAAATTAAACCTAACGCTCGCCAATAACAGTACTTTTCCCATTTTTCCCCTCCAAAGTTCTTCTCGGAACTTTAACCCCGCGGCCAACTTCTTATCCTTGATTTTCTCGTTCCACCTATCGACGTGTTTTCCTTTTCGCCTGTTCGCCTCGCGTGCTATTACCATTTCCCCGTCTCCGAGCCACTTCCGACTTTTTTTCTCTCGTTCCTCTGCCCAGCGGCTCCCAAGAATAGACGCGCCGGTAGAGATCGATCGAGAGAGGCGCGCACAGCCAGGGCCCGTCGGAAACTCATTTTCCGCCTTGGCAACTTTTCGGAATCAGCGCAAAGTGTGCACGCGCGCGGCCGGCAAGCGAACGAAGAATGCACGCCCGGGCACCGGGCGAATGCAAATT
The DNA here is from genome assembly GCA_035582955.1 of Sycophila texana. Classification (NCBI taxonomy): domain Eukaryota; kingdom Metazoa; phylum Arthropoda; class Insecta; order Hymenoptera; family Eurytomidae; genus Sycophila; species Sycophila texana. The sequence continues at coordinate 11,674 of JAWWEN010015122.1, read as the reverse complement.
ACCTCGCGGGAGTAGGGTTCGTCGCGCGCTGCCCATATTTTCTTCAGCCGCACGTTCGAGCCGGTTCATTTTTCCCGTCGCGTGTAATTCGAGGAAGATTCGATTGGCGCCGGCGGTGATACGCCCGTCGATGGCATCGCGAGGCGCACGGAGTTTCCGAGCAGGGAAGGGTGATCGGAGTAATGCATTTGGAAATTAGTTCGGTTGGTCGATTTTCTCGCGGGAGACTCTCGTCCTTTTGATTGAAATTATATTTTCATTATACGATCAGCTTCTTCTTTAGATTGATTCTACTGCTCTCTCCTGAGAAATCTTTGTTGCGACATTTTCTTTTGTTTTTAACGAGAATAAGATGCACTTTAATAAGTGAGTACTGCACGATAGCTGCAATGATAATGCGTAAATGCAGAGGAGAGAGAAATAGAGAAGGAGTTTGCAGACGGTGCCTACTTCGGACGAAGGAAGTAGCGCGACTTGAAAGGACCACAGCTGATTAGGTGGAGAAAGGCGCGACAACGCCGCGAGCCGGTTATTCTCGCGGACGCAAGATCCGTTTACTGCTTCTCATCTCAACTAATAGAGTGGATACTCCACACAACGGAGAACTAATAACAGAAGCACTTGCCACATTAATTCGATTTAACTGAAACTAATTTATATGAGTATAGTCGCAAACCTAATGAAGAAAGCAAACTCCTCACTACGCTTATCACTGTTCACTGATATCCCTCTATAAAAAATCCATGGGCTTTTTATTGTTGACGCTATTTCTCGCGTTGTGATTGGTCGAGAAGTAGATGTCTTTTATTATTTATTTATATTATTGTTTATGTGGTAACCTCTAACCAGAATATCAGCGCGCGAAGCGCGCGTCTGATCTAGTATAAGTAAAATATACAAGAAGTCCCGTTTACGTGGTTTTTAAACTTCGGAAAACTGAATCAATCAAAAAGTGATTAAGCGCCGCTTCCTCGTTGAAAGCCGATCCGAGAGAGAGAGAGAGAGAAAAGTCAGCGCTCCCACGGGCACACCGGCCGTGACCGTCGATAAAAATAAAAGTCACCGCCGTGGTGCTGCGGATTTTCCAGGACGACGCTGGCACTTTCCGTAAACGCAAGCCCGGTGTCTCCCGGCCCGTGGCAAATTAATTAATCGCGGTGAACTTTACCGCGCTCGGCCGGAGCCGGAGGAAGGTAATCGCGATTACGCAATTACGATCGAGCCGCGGAGTAAAAAGGAGAGAAAAAAAAGAGAACGGAACGAGCGCCGATGGGAGAAAGCGCGGCGGGACATCGATCGACATAGACGAGCAGCGTGACGGCGCGCGATCTCAATTAGATCTGCGACGGCGGGAAGAAGAGCAGCAGGTGAGAGAAGACGAACAGTACATCCGCTGTCCAAATAGTTTGACTGGTCGGCGGGAGAGGGAAGAAGGTGACGGCATGTTTTTTTTTTTCGACAACCAAGATTGAGGTTGATAGGACTAATGAGCGTGTTGAAAAGTTTTGAGCGGGCCTGCCATCGCGAGGGAGTGAACGCGTGTACGTGGGTTCGAAAGTGTACGAAAAAAGTTTCGATGGAGGGGATTTTTTACAAGTCGTAATGAAAGAAGTTTTCTTAAACTACAAGTTAATTGCTAAGCTTTTAACAACTTAAGAATACGTTAGTTGTAATTTTTTGTTTCAAAGCATCTGTAATGCAACGAGTTACGACTTTAAATGGAAACGATTAACTGATTGTTAAGGCAGAAAAAAATTAAAATTATACGGGATTGTATGAAGCTTTTTAACTGGCACTGTCTGCTATTTCAAGAATTTCAAAAGAGAATAATGAGAACTTAATAAAATAAAATGGTACAGCACTGAATTATAAACTAAAGGTCTTGAATATATTTATTCCTCGGATATTTCTCACCGATAATCAATTAAACCTTTTGTTTCAAATTTATGAAACGTCTCTCAGTTCAAATAAATAAATTCAAAATTAGATTTCTCCGATAACAGAATATCTAATTGATTAATTATAAAACAGCTACTTTTAATTTTCACAAGACAAAAATACCATATAAATATAATAACTTATTATATTATCATTTTTAGAGAAAATTGAAAGCAATTATCTCTAAAAGTGAATCAATGCAAGTAATAATCAAAAGTGAATTTCCTACTAAATTCATTGAAACAAACTTTTTAAATATTACACTTAAGTTTATTTTAATTATTTCATTTTGTCATTACGAAGCTTATTTTAGTTAATTTTCAAACTGTATGTAATTATACGATAGTTATTTCAAAAGAATAGCACTAGCACAACTTCACCGGCGCCTGTTTACCGAAAACTCAATTAAAGTAGTTATATAAAAAAAGAAGAGAAAGAATTAATCATCACTCTTCGTGAAATCGCTTCTTTTCTCTCGTCGAAAGTCATAATGAATCTTTCATATTTTTTAGCACTCAAAAACAAGGCATTATCTCGTACATTAAGCAAGAACTTAAAAGGTGTTTTTGATTTCGCAGGCGGCGCCATATAATTTCAAGACCGGAGACAAAAGGAGGGAGGGAAAGAGAGACAGAATGACTCGCTTAATGTCTCATGCGCGTCGAAGTTATCGCGTGCCCGTGTCTGTCGGATGCTCTCCCGACTGAACAATGAACCTTCAGAACTATTGATGTATCGATGGTGGTTTTGTGTCATTGCCAGCAACGATCCCAGTACTTTAATTGTGCGTCGAAAAATGCAAAAAATTCACAGAGCCGAGCAATTATAATTAAATGATGCCAACGCGTTGGCAATCGCTTAAATTCGCATGGATACTTTTACCTTTGTCGACGTTACTTTATTAATCGATTTTTTCAAGCGTGACTTGTCGAACAGGCGTGTTGGTGAAATAAAAGTAGCACGGGCAATGCTGACTTTGTGTTCCCGCGAAATAATTTCTATTTATGATTGTCGAAGGACGACTTTGTATACAGGTCTTACTGTATTCATCCATTTCTACTTCAATTGATCCATTTCTACTTCAATATATTTCTACTTCAACATATTCAAGTAGAAATAGATGGATACAGTAAGACCTGTTATTATAAGTGTTTTTAAAATCATCTTGACAAGTAAAGAGAATCAACGTATTAAAATTAACGATTTTTTTTATAATTTAAATTTAAATAATAACTGCAGTTGATAAATTCTGCAATACCAATTTATTAATTGAAATTTCACAGAGTAAATTGTTTCATAAATATGGCAAATATGGTAAAAGAATAAGCGAACGACATTAATAAAACAGAACATTGATAAAAGGGCTTGAGATCGCATCAGAAGTAGCGGCACTTTCTGACAGCAAATGTCATGCGTTCAGTATCTCTGAAGGACGAAAATAGATAAATGCAATATCGCAATGACGGCAGAGTACACGTCACATCAATTCTGATAGGACGATTATAGAAAGAAAGAGTTATGTTGTCACTAGAATTTTCAACATTTTTTTTCCTCTTCATAAATTTGCTACGTGATCGGATTTTTAACGACAGGTTAATTAAAATTTCGAAAGAATACTGTCAGTCATATTAGTTGACGTTTCCACATCTTTCGAAATAAACTTTTCATTTTATTAGCGTATCCGTGTTGATTACTAGTCGATAACTCAGTCTGCATAGAATGAAAATCTATTTAAAAAATTTTACATTGAAAAATTAATTATTTAACTTCCAATACTTTCATGAACTAAATTTAAATTTAAAAGACTCGACCATAAATGAAGATCCGCAGAGACCACGTAGAATTCTCAAAAGGCATCTACGTACTACCTACTTCACACACAGGCGGGCGCAGAAGTTCCACAACCGGGCAAAACTCTCATCGCGTCGCTTCGATCTGTCATTAGCTGCCGCGTGAGAAACCGCCGACTATTTACCCGAGCGCGCGCATCCTCGCACCTCGGCGTCGAAACCTGACTCAATTTACGTCCTTATCGGGGCTAGACGTCGGCTGCCGTCAGACGGGTCCTCGCCACCTCAAAGTCCCAGCGTCCCACCGATGGCGCCGCTCGATTGCACACCTGTGCCTGAGTTCGCGGAGGCATGGTTGCCTCCTGATCGCGCGCAACTCGGATCCATTCGGACGAACCGCAGACGACGCGTTGAGACTCCGGCACATGCAGGTACTCTTTGAAGCTTTGAGTAGCGGGAAAGAGAGAGATATCAGCGGTGTTTGGTGTCTGGACCGAGCGCAAGGAGCCTCGTGGATGTGTAACGTGCAGCGGGCATGAGAAGAGAGAAGAGACTCGCGAAGTTACTGTGGTATGCTTTGAAAAAGAGAAAATTGTTTTTGTTTAGAGAATTTGAGGTATAGGTATGGGCTTATTTGAGTATCTATTTAGACGTTACGTTACTGATTCGTTGTTTACAAATTGATGAACAATACTACCACAACAAATTTAATTTAAACTTTTTTTTTTTAGTCTGAAAGATTATGAAATTACAAATCCATATGGAATTTAAAATCTTTCACGATGAAAACATGAGCAGGTAATAAATCACACGTTATTAAAACTTATTATTTAAAATAATTACTTTGATTTACCATTTCTGAAAGAATCTCCAAGCGTTTATTCCCACAACTTAAACACTACCTCTAATGGCCAATTAAGAAGGAAAAATTCTCAATTTAACAGCTAGTATATAAAACAACACCATCAATTCGTACTTTTGACTACATGCATGACCTACATCGACGCTCGAGCCATAGATTTAGCTTATACTCCCGATAAGGATCGGGTCATCCGCGGCGCATCGCCGAGCCGAGAGATGTGGTCGTCAGATTCCGCTCTGCCCGGAAAAAGAGCGACGCGTCGCGCTTGCGCTATACTCTCAAAAGCACCGCAAAGAGGAGAGGGAAACGGAAGATCAGATGAGTATTCCCATGCCGAATTCGCCACGGAATGTGAAAGTTCGCGCGGATGATGAAGATTTCGGACTGGTTCGAGTGTTGATCATCCCGCGGCAGTGACGCAATCGATATTTAATTCGCGACTGGGCTGATAGAGTTGCTGGCGAAAACGGCACTGATGCAACTGCGCCGAGTTTAGAGGCGTTACATAAAAAAATGCCAGTGGGTATATAATGAATGAAATATTGCGCAGACTCCGTGAGAGATGCTTCATTATTGTTGATACCGTTGCGTTAGTACGATTCAGCCGAGGTATTCATTAATTAAAGTGGGTGCTAAGTTTTCACCAGAGACTTTTTTTTCGCGTTATTTTGAAATGCCATATTAATGTCTTATACTTTTAGCGAGACTGCAGGGATGAACATTTCAAGGCGAATAATTGGAAGGCAGTAAAGGAGCGAAGAAGAAGCCAGAAAATGAGTGGAGTAAAACAAGGACATTCCAAATGAAGTATTTGCAACGGCAAAATTAGCGAGTTTAATTGCATAAAAGGTCAGTTTGTCTACGTGCAATTTTAATTATTCCGAAGCATATACGCGATGTTTTAATTAAGAGTAGCAAAGGCATGTTTGAAAGTGTATGATGAACTACTTGTGATGGTGTAACTGCAGACACTTTTCTAAAGAAACCAATTGTGCAGATTAATCAACGAATGTGGAACTGAAATGATCGATGTAAATCATAATTATATAGAACTCTGATTAAACAATGGCACTGAAATTAGCAGAAGATTCGATGGCAGTCGATTCGAAAAAACCCCAAGGAAATTGTCTAGAGCTTTGTAATTTTCAGGGCTCCTTTAAATATCGATAAGGTAACTGCAAAAAAATTTATGGTAGGGAACGTGATGATTTCATCATGAAAATCGAATCGGCTGCTATCGAATCTTCTGCTAATTTCAGTGTCATGATTAAACATAATCACTTTATTCTGCGATGTCCATACACTCCATAGTGTAATTCCATTTATTGCACTGCCTGTTAATGAATAACTGGAAATGTACTTTTGAAATGTAGTATTTTAACAGTATATAGTATAACGTTGAAGTCAAAATTCCTTTTCAACCAAATGAAATACCTAATTCTAATTCTAATAATTAGAAATTAATGGTACAACAGAATACTATCTTTTAAAACATTTTTTAACAGATTTTTTAACGCTGCTGTTTATAACTGATTGCGTTGTAATTACTAAAAATTATTTCATGCAATCGTGCAATAATTATCATCCACTTGAATGCGACAAAAACTTAACCAATTCAAACGACAGAAGATTTAATTATGCAAATATCACTCTATTCAACGACAGGACGACCGTTCAGTTATCGATGCTCATTCAATTTTATTTATTTTTTCTCTCGAAATACGCAAAATCTCAGAAGTACAATGAAAATTTACGACACTGTCTTATCACACGCGCTGAGCGAATTACGTAAAACTGGTTAGCATAAAACTACGCCGCGTGACATCGAAAGTTAAGAAAAAAAAAAATAATAATAAAGAAACCACCCCTCGCGAGCGCAACAATTTAATATCAATTACACGGCGCAGGACCAGTGTATAATGCGCATGAATTTTGCGCGAATCGCGCTGAAATCTCGCGATCGTGCCGGGGTCAGTAAACCGACCCTTGTTAATCTTATTGCCCGCGGCCACGAATCGTTATTTACCTCGGTCTGGAGCGTGGCTGGCGCGAGGAAGTTCTGCGAGAAGTGGTCCAGTTTAGAAAATAAGTGTGCTTGACAAGTGTGTAATTTCTTTCCTAGAAAATCAGCGTACCAGCTGCTCGCAAATCTTATCTTTCCTTCTATCAATCTTTAATATTCTGCCCTTCCGATTTTTACGAGTTCATGAATTTTAAATCCATACTTTTTTATACGAATATACTCCGAAGACATCCCTTCTTATTCTATTTTTAATACTAATAACATGCATGTGAAAGAAAAAATAAAAAATAAAATAAAAAAGAGAGAATTCAAAAACAAGATGAATTATGCAGTATGCGTACAAGGATTACTTCAATATCTCGATAAAAAAAAAAAAGAAATGGGATAAAGGTTCGCATTAAAATTAAAATCACCTTGTCGCGAGGATTGAATGAAATCGAGCTACTTTGGGATTGCGGTGGCTTACTTGGAAAGCGAGGCTCGTGCGCCGCTGCTGCGTCATTCATAAAAAAACGATGCGCATCAAGCGAAGCCGATCGAAATTGGCCGCGGACGATTGATCGAGGAGAAAAGCGCAACAAAAGGGAGCGAGCCCGCCACCCCTCCTTCCTTCCTTCCTTCCCCTCGCCGTTCTCTACCTACGTTCTTTGCGCGACAAAACAATCGGGGCATAAAATGGCACGCAGGTGCATCGGCGGCACGGCGAAATATTTTTTCAGCCCGTATCCTATGCGAAACATATTTCCATCCGCGCGGGAGCGAAGGGCCCAGGGAGAAAAACGATCGGATTAATTTATCGAGCGAACCGCACCTTCCTGAATGCCGGACCCTTTTGTCCCCGCTCAAGTGCCAGTCACGAATTCGGGGAGGGCTGCAGGCCGGAATGAAGTATGCTCGTGAATATGCATTTTATAAATGTTGTTGAAAAATATATGAACGAGGGGGAGGAATGTAATGGAACGGCAGTTATGGCTTTTATGAGGGATTGAAAAGGTGAAAAGGTGATGAATGCAGTGGCAAATTATTACTTTGTTTATTTTCTATATTTTGAAATTTAAAAAATTCCATTTGTTAATCTGATGTGTACAATCGTTTTGTTTAATTTTTATACGTATTTTCATAGTTTTCTTTTACATTGAAATGAAAATTGCGTAATTAATGCATAACTTTTAACTGTGGAATGTGCGGTGAATCGTGGATTGTTATTGAAATATTAAGCAATTAATGACTTATTTCTCATTAATTGTAAGAAAATACATATAAAGTTTTATTTTACGGTGGTACACATTAATGCTAAAATAATGCTAAATTTGCATTCGTCCAAATCGATTTGGAAAATGTTTCAAATAAATTTGATATAGAAATGATTTAACTGTTATAATTCATGAATATACAAAAGTCAATCTTAATAAAATAATGACACCCAATAATAAAATATTCATGAACTTTTGGACATATTAATGACTCTATAATATATTAGATTTTCCTTTTTTATGCCGACTTGCATTGCGGTCAAAATGATCACATAAATAAGAAAACTTTCCACAACCGCAAACGCAATAAGCCACAATAACCGCATCGCAAAAAGTTTAAAGAGATATTCCTATCAACTTCCCGTGATCTGATAAGCTATTGTGTTTCCTCAAATTAAACTTTTACTACCGGAACGTCGAACAATGTACAATTGTTTACAAGTTCTTCAATGCGCAACTTTACCAATTCAATTTATCCAAACTAAACTTAAAAAAAATTTTTGTAGACCTTCGACGACCATGCAATCAAACAAAACGTCGAACCCTTCCGGACAAACGTACAGGAAACAGGGTAAATCAGAATTAATCAAAGCAAAAAGACGATACCAAAGCTGCGCGCAAAGATAAAGAATGGCCCATCTGCGAGTCGCGAGTAAATTTCAATTCTCCGCGCGCGAATAAATTTCTCCGGGTTGCGCGCGAGAGTTGCGTGGCGTCCGGGGCGTGAAAAAGAAGTTATACACGTGCGCGCGCGGCCCGCGCGGAGACAAATCCCCGTCCTCCGCTTTTTTTTTTTTTTTTTTTTGTTGCCGGGTGACTAAAAAATCGCGGCTGTGCACGACGCGATTTATCGCGAGTGTGCGCCCCGCTCGCTCTCGAATTATCGATCGTCCTCCTGCAACGCGTCGTTTTACGATTTTCACGCCGTGGGGAGGGATACCCGCTCTCCCTTGACCGCGGGCGCACTCTTCCTCGCGGGCAAAAGTGAGCCGGCTCTTTTTACGGCGATTTTGATCGATCCCGGGTCGCAGCGGCGTTATAGTGCCCCCCTTTTCGGGGCCTCGGGATTCGCGCGCGTCGTGCCCGCGATTTATCTCTGGGGGATCCTTACGACGGAGCCTCGAATATCCCGCGCTACGTTCGTCAGGCGGTTTTATTGCCGGGCGTCCCGCGCTATTGTGCCGCGGCGTGAATCACGCCCGGTGCGCCGTTAAATATTTCAGAATTGCGCGGGATTCCCACCCAGGCGTATCGACTCGCCGCGGCATGTGACTTTAATTAATGAGCTTATTTTTGGATAACGGCGAGGTGATTTTCTTCTTCTTGTATTCAAGCTTGCACACCTCGTATATTTCCTTGTTCAGTGTGTCTCGGAATTTCGAGCGAGTTTCTTAAAAAAGAAAGAAGAAAAAAAATTAACTTTAAAGTAAGCATACTCGCGCCGTGACAATGCGCGCGCAAAACATTTTGTCGCGTAATTCACTCGAGTAAAGTTAGTTCCTAATTTTCATGATTCTAAAAGGCAAAAAACGAACTGGCAAGACGGTTTCAAAAAAGCTCAAATTAAGGTGGAACGTGTGCACTCATCATAATAAAGCACATTTCACTCGGACCGGTTCTGATGTATCTCTGCATAAAGTCCATTTAGAAAAGTGTCCTCTCGCGCTCTCCTGCTCGAACAAATATAATTTTTCCTTAGCTCCGCCGCTTCCCTAGACGGCGAGCCGTGCTTCGGGCGACTCGTTAGGCGGACCTGCTCTTGTGCGAGAAAAACACCTGGGCGGGCCGCCGGGTGAGAATTTATTCCTCGCGAAGAGCGAAAAAGCCGAGGTCGTTCGGAAAAAAGGGGTGGACGGGGGTCGGAGAGGGAGAGCCGCGCCGTCGCGATCGCAAACACCGTAAATATAATGTCCTTCCGCGCGGCCGCGTCTCCAAGACAAATCCCGCAAAAAGGCCGTAGTGGCGTCCTTTTTTCACGTGGCCGGGGAGGCAAGCGACATAATGAAGCGCCTCGGAAATTAGTCCTCGCGACGGACTCGTGCCCCTTTTTTTTTTGCACAATAAAGAGTGAAAAGGTAGAGTTTCTTCGAGCAAGGGGCGAAGCCTACCGACCCTCGGGTGGCGCGAGTAGGGGACTGAGGGTTCGGCGAGGACTGCTGCGGAGCTGAGATTAAAGCTATAGGAGGAGAGAGGGTATAGAGACAGTGAGACGTTCGCGGTGGGTGTGCTTTCGCAGCGGCGACGTAAGAATGAGATGTGCAGGCAAAGTCAACGTGGTGAATAAATAATTCCGCTGCCACTGCGACGCAGCCTTTGTATTTTGCTTTCCTTTAGGCTGGGATCAAAGTGTGCATCAAGGGGAGACGCGCTAGTCTAAATTTTTCTTTGTCGGATTTTTGTTTATTTACTCTTTCTCGGCAGTCTCTTTAAAGAAACGTCCACTTACGATTCTTAAACCTTACTTTTTTAATCGATATTTCTTTTTTACTACTTCAAGTACGATATGATCAATAAAATGTTGTGATCATAAACAAAAATAAAACAATAAAACAATATGGATGAAAATAAACTGAAAAATATGAAGGGGTATTCTTTACTTTTTAAGTAGCGCGCGCATTAACAATTTTCTTTTTATTTTCTTTTTTTTTAGACACTACTAATAACAATTTTTAAATCGTCGTAAAAAAATTTCCTCAACACCTCGCGGTAGTTTTTTTTTACGTAACATAATACGCCTGATTCTTAATTAACTTTCGCGCTACAAACAGGATCTTTTTGTAAAATGCTCGCTAATTATTACGATTGTGTAAAAAGGCAGAAGCAGAGAAGCGAAGGAGGCTGTCACACCGCCGGGTACTGGCTCCGCATTATTTCGTAATGTTTCAAAAGACCCCGAGAGTTGTCGAGCGCCCGGCATCAGGCTCGCGTAAAAAGCCAACGAAACGGGGAGGCGAGTACAGCAAAGAGTAAGACTGGCGCCTCGCCAACGCGAATCAGCCGCGAGCCCGACACCGGGCATATAGTGCTTATACTCGAGGACAAGCCGTCGGCCCATACGTAGACACAGACGGTGCGAGCGTAATCAAATATCGAGGAGGCGTTTAACGTCTGGATTACGATTATAGCGCGAGACCGCGTGCTCTTTGGTATCGTTGAATTTCGTATGATCACGTGAGGAAGGATGAGTCTTCGGAGAGCGCCCGACAGAGGGTATACGTCTGGCAAGTAGTTAAACCCGATATCGGCGAGACGAAACGTAGTTAAGACACCAGGTGTGAGCTCTTTCGGACGATAATAGGAATGAAAATTGCATTAGTCCAGTATGGAATTCGTAAAAGAGTAATCTGACTTTATTTGTATCGATGTTAAGGCTATTTATAGCTTGAAACCTTATACTTTTGTTTATGAATTCCTATTATTTGTAGTGGAACAAATAATTCTTCAAGTGCTGACAGATTATCGATATTTAATAATTTAACGTTTTTAATTTAGTGCGATGTTTTCTTTTTATAGTAGTTCGGTAGTTTCAATTAGTGAATTACTTAGAAATTGGAAATGTTCTGTTATTTTCTTAAATTATGAATTTCTTTATTCGCATTTCGTCAGATGATGTTTTTCTTCCATTTAGGGCTAGCCATAAAGTTCAATCTAACGCAGTTGGCAGAATTCCTGATCTGACAGTATCTTAAATATATACGGCTACACGGAGAGAAATGTATGTATAAATATTCCAACAATTTTGAATAAAAATTACTATACTGTTTAGTAACGTGGGGACAAACTCGTATTTTACTAAATTTTAGTATAC
>JAWWEN010015101.1:0-21670 GCA_035582955.1 Sycophila texana | reverse complement strand
CAAAAGGCCATAAGCACTAAAAGAACTTTTTGAATGTGTTAATATCACATATTATGTATATAAAACAAGTATAAAAACATCTGATTATTAAAAATTTAAAATAAAATTTTTACAGTTCATAAAAAAGATAATTGTTTTTTAGTGAAATAAACTCAGGCTGGCCCCCTTAATAGAAGAAAGTAGACCAATTCAATAATAGTATTTGAATATTTCATTTCGAACCTTTCTCATCCCTTTTTAATTTTTCTTTTTTCGTTTTTGTTATAAATTTTAAAATTCATATAGAACTACCTTCAGGCAGCGAAGAATCTCAAAAAAAAAAAGTATAAAGAAGAATATGAAGAAAAAGGTGCATAAGTGTTATAATAGACTTCGCGTGACTAATAGATTCTTAAAATTCATTTCAATGGGATCGCCCTGAAAGCCCGCAGGTTCATGACTAATTCGAGATGACGAAATTCCCCTTTAAACGGGAATACGTAATTTCGATCGCTTTACAAAAGAGCCCCGTAAATGTCGCTTTCGATATTGTTTACCATGCATATCAACCTTGTTACATTTTTTAACTGTTATAGCCAAGCGTTCGAGTCGAGTGGAGCGCGCCGTTGATGCAATTATTCGCGGATAGACAGATTGGCCGCGCCGAGTCGCGAATCGTCGCAATAAAGAGGCACGTGACGCCTGATTCTCTTATATACTTATAAAGCGTCTTCCTCGGTCGCCACGCGATTCATTCGACCTTGAAGGAATCGTACAGATGCGCAGAATTTAATCGAGCGATTGATATGCAGTCTCCGCGCGGTTATCTGAAAATTGAACGCTGTTCAAGCATTTTTTATACACTTTTTTTCTCTCTCGTTCCTCGGATAATCGATATTTTGACGACACTAAAGATAAACGACGTTATCTCTCGTGTAATTATTTGTGGAAATCTTCATCATTTCTTCTCCATACTTTTTACAGTTTTACGACAATCACCGATTTACGCGACAAAAGCTCGTCCGCTTGTTTATGAAAATAGTTTGTAAAAGCAAACAATGAATGAATAGTCTCAGAATTACTAGGAAGTGTCGTCTTATTTCATTCTTAAAAAGTAATTCCAGCTGAAAAAATAAAAGAAGAGAAAAAAAAAGCAAGAAACTCTCTCTACCTCATTTCGAGTTCGATATGTATATATACACACACCAGAAGAATTCGCAAGACTCTTGGTGTATAATTCAAGCGCCTTACTGCAAAAGCTGTCGAACCATTTCATATTTTGCAGAATCAGTGCATAAACCAGGCGGAAGAAAGGAGGCAAGAACGTCTCGAATAAGGAGCGGAATGACCAAAAGCGCGGAGGACGATAAATCCTCTCTAAATTCATCCCGAGCGTTAGAATCTCGCGCGTTCCCACCGTATTCGTTCGTCTCGCCGCGGAGAAGGCGGCAGTAGTCATTCGCGCTCGGGCGAGCGAAAGGAAAAAGGCGGCGATCCGCGAACGGGTCAGTAAGTCGTAGCCGGGGCTCGCGGCGCATGCATAATGCGCGTCCCGGGACTTTAACGGGCCGCATCGCCGAGAGACAGGATCCCCCCTATCCCCCCCCCTCCCTTCACCTTTCGCGATAGGCACGTAGGCGCGATCGAAGCGCGCCAAGTTCGAGGGCAAAGCGTTTAAGCGAATCGGCGCGCGCTTCCCACGCCTCGGCGAGAACACGCCGGCTTTGGCGATTCGCCCCGGAAAAATGAGAGTGGAGCCGAGCTCTTTCGGAGGTTCGCGTGGTTACTTACGGTTTGAGGTGCTGGCTATATATATATATATAGATACTGGCGATCGACTGATCGGCCTCGAGATTGATTACGTACCTGGAACAGAAAAAAATTCAAAGGGTTAATTGCGGTGTGCACATTTCAATGGCTTTTATTCGTTGAATAATTAAAGTCGTTTAAAATCATCCGGAAGGTGTATGAAATATGGCTTATTGTTAAAAGTATATATATATTTTTTTTAATTTTTACTTTTTATTTATTTATTTTAAGTATCACAGTGTAAAGTGCCTTTTTTTAAGTAAATAATTAAAGATTAAACCTGAAATTATTTTTGTAAATGAAATTAACCTTGTAAGTATATGAGGTGATATGAGAACCAGCTGTTCATATTTTTAAAGTAATTTCTCACATATTCAGTATTATTCGTTAAAAAAAATAATAATTTGATCGACTTCATTATATTAATACAGTTTATTTTCTTACATTAACAATAAAATGGATACAAGGTATATTTATTTTTATTTTAAATAAGAAGTAATTGTTTAAATGTACAATAATACACTTACATCTTTTATAATACATATATATTTCATGTTAAATATATATATATATATTTTTTCAATTCTTACGTTTTCTTTGTACTCTAGCTTATGTACAGGCCACTTTGTGTACTTCTAAATTGCCTACAAACGATTTGTCAAAAAAATTATCTGACTTTAAGAAATTATCACTTATTATTAATAATTAATCATCCATTTGATTCAAATTCTACTGATAAATATTTCAAAGCACCCACGCAATCACTTAAAAAAAAAGAAATAGCGGACGAACACTATTACTTTCTATTTAAAACGGCTTGCAACTTAAAATATCTTCGCGAGCTCGCGAATTACTATGTAAATTTATGCGATTGTGCAATGGGAGCGCGCAATTAGACGCTGATTGCAGACATCGCAATAGCGTTCGCCAATAACTCGATCATTTTCACGACGTCGAGCAGTCGCGCTTCTCTCTGTCTCCTTCCCGCCTCGTAAACGGGGCACTTCTCCGGCCCTCGAAAAGAAAATCTCCGTCGAAAGAGAAAAACAATGCTTTTCGTGACACGCGGGGTTAAAACCGGCGGATCCTTTAATGACGGAAACCGTTAACTTCGACGATCGGCGATTTTGCATAGTTGCACAATCCCTCCCGCGAGAGCTTTCCTCTCCATCGGCAGTCGAACGCGCGGGTGAGATGCGGCCGATTAAATGCTAATTTTTCAACGATCTCGCAAAAAAGCTATTCCCCCTCCCCCCCCCCTCTCTTTTGGATACGAAATACGAGATCGACCGACCAAAAGGGAGCGTTTCATTATATGCAAAACGCGCCTGAAATATCGTGTTTATTATATGCGAAACCACGCAGATCATAAATCAACTGAGTTACAAATACTAAAAGAAAATGTTTTGGGGGTACACAAGATTTTCCTGATTTTTAGATTGTAACTCAATATGAAAAAAAAAATTTATGTACGTAGTTTCACTATGTCAAACTTTTTTCCGACCAAACCTATGGGTTTAATACGATTTTACGCTTCTTTATTCACCACGTTATAGACGCAGTCGAAATTTCTTTCATTCCGACGTTTTCTAATTATGCTCCTGCAATCAAAATATTCCTAGACTGGTTTATGATAATATAATTTAGCCTAAAAATTATTCATTTGAATAATGATAAGCACAGTATTTAATACAAAATTTCACTATATGATTTTGATCTTTTATTTTTTAATAAAATGTCATTTTTTTATCTTCTAGGCCATTTAAATCGGTAAGAATTTGTAATTTTTTAAAAATAATACTTAAATCAAAGTATTGTATTTTTTCTTTCAGAACGTCAGTTTTTGACCGCATTCTCATGTAGCATAATACTTTTTACTAGAATAGAACATTCTTTCTCTCGGACTTGTATTAAAAATCGAAAAATCGCATAAAAACTTATACCGACGATCATCAAAAAAGTTTGGAAATCGGTTAATCGTTTCCCATGTTTTTTATGTTATTCACGATAGTTTTCCTATACCCCAGTTTGTTTTATAAACTTCGCGGATTCGCACATAAACGAAATTTATCGGTCCTCGTTTCGCCCGATAACCAGAATCAAGCGTTACGCTTCGAGCTTCAACTCCCACGGGCAGACAGCAGTCGAAACAAAAAAAAATGGTTGAGACAGTCCGGCAAGAGACGACGACATTGCGCAACCGCGGATGACACTTTTCGGAGCGCGGCGCGCGCGGAGGGTGGGAGGCTTACGCGCGCTCGCTTTCTGCCGCGCTCTTTTTTTCCCGCCGGGACCTCAGAGGTAAAAGGATCTCACGACAGGGAACTTTGGTCTCGCCGAGCGGACGTGCACTACGAGCAATTTTCTCCCGGAGTCGAGGCTAAAGAGGCGCGCGCGCCTCGGTTTCTCTCCCCCGTCTGTCTCTCTCTCGCTCGCTCCACTCTCAAGGCGAAAATCGTGGCTCGAGAGACGCGATTTTCGCTCCTTTGTCCTTTTTTTTACCTCTTTGTTCCGCTCGAGCTTGCCCCTTTTTTTGCGAATTTGCGTTCCTCACCTCTGGGAAAAAGGAAGCGAGCTGTGCGGCGATCTGTTCGAGGGATTATTGTTTTCGCGCGGCCGAAACGCCGGCAGCTCGAATTATAAATACTCGGGGACTTTTAAATTGCTCGTAAAAGTATATGAAAACTCGCGGACGAGGAAAAGTAAAAGTAAGCGGAATTTTTTTCATTTTATTAATTTTAGTCAATAAATAATCGGGCGTTTTACTGGCGCGGAGATGAAACTGCGGGATAAGACGAAAAAGTCGAATAAAAGTCTCTCATTATGCGGAGTAGGGCATAAAATGAAAAAGAAACCGCCATAATATGTGTGCATGAGTGAGTGTGCGTGTGCGTGTATCTTGTATGCATCGTAGATCCGAGTTTATTTTTATATAACGGAAGATCTGCTTACCCGGAGAATTTCATAATCCAAACCGGTGATTTATGACCGTCTGCAGCCGTACGTGTTCCGTCGTAGGAAAATTAATGTACTTTAGAACAGTAGTTCACGTATTACGCATTCATCCACGATGTTTTCTATCGTCGGGAGCGATAGTGCGGCGCGGGAATTCAACTTTGTACTTTACACATTAAATAAATCCGAATTAATCGTTGAAATCAATTTTTTATTTTTATTTTTATTTACAAATATTCCATTGCGTAATGGAGGTTAAAAAAAAAGTAGTTTAATTAATCATACAATGTTCTTAAAACAATTTATTTTATTTTATTTTTTGTTGCTCTTTCGCACGAGAAACGAAAAATACGCGATGCTTCCGAAAATGCTTAAGAGGTAAGCTTAAAATTTATCAGGATTTATAAGATTCATTAAAACGGTATTCCATACGGAATCATTAATTCAAATATGACATATCTCGTATCAATCGCGTGCATAATGACGTCATTTTGCTTAATATATTCCAAATTAACGGTGAACGTACGTTTCTTTTTTATCTCAACATTCGAACATTTCGGTCGACCGGACCTTAAAATTCACCTCCTCCCCGCGTGAATTCCAGCGAGTGCATTCGCTAACTGCATCGACATTTCATTCGCGTCCAAAACTTCGCGGCGAATCCTCCGAATAAACGTAAATCATGCAGAAACGTGCAAACGTACACTGAAAGAAATACAACTAACCGTTCCATCAGATTTGTATGAATATTTACTGTAATTTTATTTAAAATTTACAATTTATTTATTTACAAAAATAATTATTTTATGAATTTTTACCTTCCAGACGTATTGCCACACATTTTTAATAATAACTGTATATATATTTTATTTGTACTACAACTAACAATCGTGCGTTCTGCACATGCACCCCTGAATTCTTGTACAGAAAAATTTGTTCTTACCCCCATAAGATGATAGAAAAAAAAGAGTGGACCCGCAAACGGTAAAACATTATTCACTCATTTACTACACTGCAATATTACGAATACATATTATAATTAGTGTTTAAGTTAATTTAAATAGTCAGTGTAGTAAAAATCAATTACAGAAAGCGATCAATCGTGAATCGAGTATACGCATGATTGAGGCAGAACTAAGATCATATAATTGAAAGCCATGTAAAATTAAAAATAATTTTTCCACTTGTGCAACTTTCACGTTTTAATAAAATCTGATTGATTCTTAATAAAATTTTTACAAACAGGCTGGTAAAATTTAAAATCTCACAAATTTTACCCTACCGATTAGTAAAAATTATACTTCGCTGTCAGTCTACGAGATAGATTACCAAACTTTTTAATAAAATCTCCAATAAATTTCAGTAAAATTTCCTAAAAAATTTCTCTCGGTCCAATAAACGCCGTCTGCATGAGCAAACACCCAGTATATGCAAAACAAAAAAGAAAAGAAGAGGAAAACGAATCGGGGCATTTTCATGCTCGACTTTCGAATGCGCGGTAGCCCGGCCAATTATTCAAATTCGCGCGGCGCACGCGCCACAAATCATAGAACCGGAACGGGGCCCCCGACGCGAGACAATGGGAGGGAGCATCCATAAACATAGAGGTCCGCAGATGCATCTGGAGGCCCGGAGAGTCAGGAAGCTCACGCGGCCGACGGAGTGTCACGTAGCGAATTAAAGGCGCGCGATCCGAGGTTAGCGTTTCATCTCCGAAGGTCATCGGCGCCGCTTTACTTTCACCCGCTATGCTCGTGAAAAAGCGAGCCCCTAATGGGCCGCGAGGTGCAGCCGATACTTCGTCGAGGTTTCTCGTACTTTTTTTTTTATTCCTTTCTGCAGGCGGAAGGGGAGGGGTATATATATATATACCAAAGATCGGTACGGAGTCCGATCGAGACAATGCCGGGCTATAGGAATCGACGAGCCTTTTGCGTGTGAACGAGATTTTTCACGAGGTGGTAGCCGTGATTTATGTGTTAAATGATTTTTATGATTGGAAAGTTTGGATTAATGATAGCAACGCGTTGAAAAATTCGGTTGACTTCATCTCGGCGTGGCTTTAGATTGGTATGGCTGAGAATATTGTTTATATTAAATATATAAAATTATAGCCCACGGTGAGGGACCGTAATTATTTATTGAAGCAGACATAATTTGAGGCATAAATCACGTCTGGGCATTCTTGATTTTATTATTTGATCGGACGAAGGTATAAAGTATTACAGATTTTATATTAGAAATTCATTTATGCTTCATCTGATTTATATTATTTGATTTCGCCTCGCTGTACACTAATGGAATATATCTTTCGACGTTGCTTGGGGTACTTGCAAAAGATGCCAATGGAATTAATTTATTCACCGTGGATGCAGGCTGAAGAAACATCGTAAGTGGATTTTGATACACGAACGAAATCGCCTATTGGGAAATTTGGTTTATCAAAGCGCGCGATTACCCGCGATAGCATCTCGGCGGATAATTGAATGCTAAAAAGACAGCGAAAAAAAAAAGAAGAAAAGCATGAAATATATATTTTTGAATAATTGCCCAAGAACAGCTCGGCTCTTTAGCGCTTACAAATATTTATAAGACGAGAGGCGTCCATTAGTCACCTCCGATTTTTAACGCGTCGTGTTATTAAACCGTCGATGTCAGAATTGCATTGAATCATAATAATTATCCTTTTATATTATAAAAACGTTAGTCAACCGAGTCTGAAACAAAAGCCCACAATAAAGAAAACATTTCAATGGGGCATTATATAAAAGTAAAGTCGCGGAGATCTCGGGAGATTATGTTTACGTGATCATAAAATGATATGTTTCGCCGATTCATTGATTTTATCAAACTTTCAATGCGATTCTTTTCGCGTTTTATCCACGATTGAATGAGCGGAAGTTGCTACTATAAATAAAAAACTCCCACCGCGGCCCCGACGATGAAGGAAAGAAAAAATAATAAAAGAAAAAAGAGGCGCACAGCCACCAACAATAAATATAAGTACCCCCGCGCGACTTTTTTTCCAAACCTCCTCTACCCGCGTGCTCCGATAAAAGCCCTTCCCCCCCCTCCACCCCGCAATTACCGATTTTTCTCCGAGGAGCGCGCATCCCGGAGCAATTACACCCGACCTTTTAAATGCGCGCGCGCGCGCTCACGAGAGAGGAAAGCGGCGGCGCGCTCAAAGGGGATTCCCCCCTCTTCCTCGCCTCGAGACAGCCTCATTTTTCGTAAGTCGCGTCGTTTGCGCAAGCGATCGCGTAACAGGTCTGCTCTATCGTGCCTCCCTCCGTGATTCTGATCTCTCCCTCCGCTCTATCTCTCTCGTAGAGTCCCTTAGTTCAACCCCATCTGGACTGTTTTGTACGATCGTGTTGGTACATATAGACGGAATAGACGAACAGCGAATTAGACTTCAATGCTTCGAGCAACGCATGTATACGAATTATAGACGCAGAGGATATTCTAGTGAAAATCACGAACACGGCAGCAGTGAGGAATTTTGCGTCTTTTTTATTAATATTTATACGGGGCCATCTACGAATTATTGAAGATTTAGATACGATAAAGTAAATTTTACTGGATCTTTCCGTAATTTATTTTTATCAGCGTTTTTTACTAAAAGAATCATAATTTTTACTGATCTGTTTCGTAATTATATATATAGAAGTATATACACTAATTTTATTAAGTATATTTTAAATTTTACTAAAAGTTATAAATAATGCAAATATTCAGTAAAATTCTAAATAATTTCAATACTTTCCTGTGCATTATATCAGGGTTGCAAAATTTGTTAATTATCAGAAAGTAATTCAAAATTCACATTTGAATTAATGAATTAGACGAAAATAATTCAAAATTCACTTTTGAATACAATGATTATATTGTTTAGTTCAAATAGTAATTACAAGTCTTATTAACGACTCAAGTCTTTTATATAATTTACATTTTTTTTATGCAACATATAAAAGTAGATTAGCTATAGCCAGCACATATACTATCCTTAATCTTATGAATATTAATTTTGTAAAAAATAAGTATCATTTATTGCGTTTTAATTACATTTGGCCTTATAGTTAAATAAATTCGTTCTATTTATCTCCCCGAGGCGAAAAAAGTCGTTGGCGGCACCCACCCCGGATACAAAAAGGGATTCGCGGTTTGCGCAAAGATCCGCGTGACGAGTCCTACGCGGCGATGATCGCCGAGGCGTGTGATCGATCGACCGATCGCGGGAGGGACACTCCCGTGGGACCGCGGACGTCAATGACTTTTCGTAACAGCCCATCGGCGCTTTGATTGGCGCACAATGATGACGCGCGGGCTTTGTTTATTTTACATACTGCGTGCGGAAAAAGGCCGGCTTTAATTATGTAATCACCTCCGATTGATTCCACGCGCTCGTTTCTCAATTCGACATTTTCTTTTTTTAATTTCTTCATTCGCGTACATAAATACAGAGTCACAGTACAAGCGCGAGGAATGTACGTCTCTGAAAAATTTCGTTTTCTCAAAATATCCGCGATGAAAAGGAAGCGGAAAGAAAAAGTGTGTCTGTGTGCATTTAATAGCCCTGGCTCTTACCGATTTTCTATTAAGAGATAAATTTTAATTGAAAGTAAGCGCCGAGGAGGAGAAGGGGGGGGGGGGGAAAGGTTTTTATAGCCTCGTTGGGAATCGGAAAGATTTTCACCGATCAATAACGAAAAAAAAAAAGGTCCGTCAAAATTCCGGCAATAATTCCGTCTCCCTAATTGAAAGCAATTACGCCGCGTGTGGTGTATGTGTGTCTATATATGTGCCTCTCAATTTTTCCCGACGACTCAATGCCTCTTCTATCTGACCCGGGGATCTTCGCGACTCGCCTATATACATATAGTCGCTTCGTCGCGGGGGAGTCCCGCCGACTCCGCGGAATGTCGTGGGTGAAATCCGCGAAAACTTTCGACTCGCCGTACATACGATTCCCCCGTCCATCCTCACGTGTGCCCATTGTCCGGCGCGCGTCGCCGTCTTATCTCTAAATTTTCATTAAAAGCCTGCTGACTCTTTCACTGCCGCCGAGGTTAACCCCGTGTCACCCAAACGACGAATATTTTTTTTCTTATTCTTTTTAAAAAAAAAAAAAAAAAAGCAAGCGAAAAGTGAAATTGATTTCGTACGTGTCGCTGCGAGAGATGCCGAGTGAGAAATAAGACGCTCTTTGTGTACAAGCGACGGGTGCCGAAGACAAAGGGCGTGCAGGGGGGGGGGGGGGCGGAGCCGGCGAAGAGCATCAGGAACGGCAGCGACGTGCCAATGAAGTTCCCCGAGAGCGTCTCGCTCCTGCGCGTATATATACGAACGACGAGGAACAATGGCGGGGAAAAAAGGAAGGCGAAACTTTCACCGCGGGGAGATCGCGCCGCCGAGATGACAATGATCGCGAGTGTTTAAAGGCTCTATCCGGCTATGCCGGCGAAGGAGCTAGGGGGGAGCCCCCCCCCCTCCCTCCCCGATGCACGCGCGATATACCCTTGCCACTGAAAACGTTGTATATCCTCCTTAAGGGGCTCCTCTTGTCTTACGTGCGAGAGCGATATGGCCGGTGAAATTTATATGGCGCCGCGGCCGATCAGCCGGCGAGATAATGGGAGCGCGGACTTTCGGTTTCGTCGATGACGTCCGATCATTTTCCGCTGTAATTGATGCGCGCGCGAGCGAGTGCCGATCTCCTTTTTCCGCCGGGGAAAATTGGACGATTGCGCGGACGAGGCTCTCTTTGTGCCTCTGCGCTCGTTAATGCCGATTAAACCGCGGCGAGTTAATAACTTTTACTCGGGATACAAAGCTCCGGTGTCATTATCTCGCGCTTCAAAGGACGACTGTGTATTTATTGATTTTCGAGAGATTAATAATATAAAGTTCTCTTTTTTTTTTTTTGTTCATGTATACGTGCGTGCGATATGGTTGTCATTCATCATGCCTTTTTCTAACGCGAGATTAATTGTAAGCTTTTAATGGACGGATTATGGCGATGATATTAGTTTTAATTTTTTTTTTCGGATGTTAAAAGCGTGTACGATCGATCTTTGTTCCGGTAGTATTTGATGTCTATAATCGGCTTGTTACACAATCTCTAAATATTATAAGCATCATTCGATTTGGTACCAGTAGTTTATAATAATATATTGGAATAAAATATAGAATAAATAGCAGTATTTTACAAAAAATACGTATAAAAATTTATAAAACTCGAATCTCGTAAAAATATCACTTAGTTATTAATTATAAACAATTTTCAAGTCGTTAAAAATAATCAGTGATTAGAAAGAACCTCGCACATAATATATGGAAAAAGGTCTTTCTTGAAATGTTGCTGAAACTTTGCAGAAAGGTAGTCAGCAACATTCACAGAAAGACCTTTTTCCATATATTATGTTCAGGGTTCTTTTATCATAAAAATATTGAATTATTGTCTTATTGGAAGTGAAACTGATGTTGATGTATGTGTATATATATTATTTTACATAGGGGCTACTATATCGCAAATACCTATATTGATCGTTTCCGACAAATTTTATTTTTTTTATATATGCCTTTTAGAATACAAGAAAAAGTGGAAAATTAAAAAAAAATAATTAGTAATTTTACAGAGAAAGGTGTCATTTACATGATACTCATCACTATATCAATTATCTGTTACTTTTTCAACAATTCCGTTATAGATCCATTTTTTCGGTAAATATATAAACTTAGAAGAAAAAAACTGTATTAGAAAACGTATGTACAAAAAATTAATCTCCGCGCGAAGCGTATAATACAAGTGACTACCAGCCAATATAGAAACATCCGATAAAATTGAAAAAAAAATCGACTCCAGGCCTTCACCTCTTTAATTAACGATCCGAGAGAAGAAAATGTGAGGCAACGCTGGATAAACAAAATGAGGGCCTCTCCCCACCGAAAGAAACCTCACGTCATTGAGTTACGCGTCCGAAATCCTTTCCGCCAATTAGCAGATAACTATACCACCCGTAATTCGATAAAAAAAGCAGGCCGTCTAAGATTTCATCCTCGAAATGCTCGGCTCTCCGGTGCAGGAGGGCGTCCACGAAAGAGCCATACAATATGTATGTGTATATGTATATATATATATATTTATATCCCCTGGAGGAGGGCCTTGTCCTCCCGTCCAGCTGCGCGCGAACGAAGTTACGCCGCGCGCGGGTAAAGTAATCGGAGAGGATCGAGGCCGTTGAACGACAATCGACGTCGAGGAATGAGGAGCAGCGGTCGATCGTTTCATCGACACGCGATACCCCCGCCGGCGACGCGTCAGTTAACCGCGAAGCTGTAACCTCGCGCACAGTCCGGCAGGTGAGGTGCACGTACCTCTGAGTCGTGCGACTTCTCCGTAACTTCGTATCGGTAGTCTTACCTAAGACTTAAGTGCCAGTGACTTTCTTTTTTTTTTCAAAGCTTGTTTTTCTTTTTTCTTTTTTTTAGTTGGAGATATATATAGGCTCCGAGCACAGGACGTTTCGTAACAGCATCGAGAGGTTTTTGATTTTCGCGGATGTGGATATATATCCTGTACGTGATGGCAGTGGAACGAATTAAATTCGATCTTATTCGATCTTATTAGTCAGCATTACGGTTTGTTTTACGCGGCGTAAAGGCCGGCTTTAATTAGAGGAATAAAAGAGGGGAATCGACGAGTTTCATCGAGTCACCGAAAAGCATTAGAGAAAGCAAAAATCGATGGTACAGCTTCTCGTCGCCATTGTGCGCCGAAAGATTTAACGATCCCGCAGGGCCGCCGCTGTTTTTTTTCTCCGCGACGCCTCATAACGTATGAGCGCGACGCGAATTCGCGGCTATTGATGAGCGTCGCCCCGGTCGTTTTTCGTCCGGCTTTCGACTTTCCATACGCCGCTACTTTCCACCTGCGCTTCGTCGCTTCTCGGGACGTTTCAAAAAGCCCCGAGCCTTCGGGGAAGGAATCGCCAGGGGAATATCGATGTTGGCCGCGAGGGGCTGCAGCACGAGCGCAGAGCCGTGCGGATATCTCTCGCCAGTGGAAAAACGCGGCGGACGAGGCTTCGCGTCGCGTGGCAGCCTGCCGTCAGCGGATTCCGCGAACGAGCGCGCCGCTCACTGCAGGGCTTTTATTCTTTGTCGAAGAATTTACGGAGGATGTATAGAACATGATTTTTTTTTCTTAAGGGTGTAAGAAATGAGCAAAAAATTGTGAAAGAGAATTTTTCCTTGATTTTTTCGGTGGATGAAGGAATGGAATATTCAATTATTAACGCATGCGTGCAGCATGTACAATGTACTTGTGTTGAAAATGATTCTCGAAATCATTGGTGATTTTACTTATTTATTTTGTAATATTAATTCAGCAAAATACTCTGTTTTCTAATAAGATAATGCAAAACATAAGAGAGCAGAAATAAAGTTTCTAATTTATTTATTTATTTAATGTGAAAATTCATTATCTTTCAACGGTACCACTTGTTAATTGAAATTCCATACTATTTTCAATCTATTTACAGTAGACTTCTTCAAGTTATAGAAATAAATAAACTAGTTAGGATTATTTATAAAATTACCAAAATTGCAAGAAGAAAGTTGATTATTTCGTCAAAATTGAAGTTAAATTTAAATAATCAATCGTGCATACGATTTGAAATTTAATTGCTAATTTGGTAATTAATTTCGACGTTAATTAAAATGTGATTATATAATATGAATAATTATTCTATAGGTACAAGCTCGATCTTGAGTTCTGGTTCAATCAACTTTGCAAACAAGCTAATATCAAAAATTGTTCAAATAAACTTGGACATAACAAGTTCTCATGAACCTTTCGAACACACCCGACAACAGAAAGATAATTCACAGTAAACTATGGCCTAAGATTTATATTAATATATAATAAGGATTAGAATTTCTGAATCATTTCTAATTCTCTCGAAACTCATTCCACATAAATTACTTTAACGAATCGAAGAAAACGTACGCGATAAAAAAAAGATCTGAAAATACAAAAAAAAAAAAGAAAAGAAAAATAGAAAATGACTAATCAATGCCAGCCTCTGAGGCAAGAGCGGAGAGCGCTCGCGGCCGGCATAATTAATCAGTACGATATGCAGCTCGCGCGCGCACTTACGCGCATTCCGCGCCTCCGCTAATCCAAATAACGACCTCCCGTGCCAATCATTTTCACTTTCCCTCCGGATTCCGATCCCAGAATAAACTAATCCAGCCGACGAATCTCCCTCCCCTCGCCCCCTCGTCAAACCAAACCAAACCAAACCAAAAAAACTATAACGCAAAATAATAAAGAAAAGAAAACCCATCAGACGCTTCAAAACGAGAGGCAAAAAAAAAGAGGGTTGGAGAGGGATCAGCAAGGAGAGAAGTTACTGGAGGCGAATCGTCCGGAGGAAAATAATTAGCGGCGCCCAGTCACGATAATGAGAGCCGAGCCCCGCATTAAACGTCCGCGAGTTGAGACGTTGCATTAATTCGCTCTCTCGCTCCGCGTATCTTCCTGCCGCGCGCGGCGTGCATCAGGGGAGAGACTCACGGCCGTCCGCTCGTCACACGAGGCCGGCAAGGACGTGCGTGCGCCTCGCATTCCTCGCGAGCGCCGCCGAAAAGAGAAGAGCACGAGCAGGCGAGTCCACCCCCCGATGCTCTCGCTGCACTCCGCTGCGGAGGCAGCAGGTCTATATACCTATAGGTATACGTATATATATGTAGGCGTGTATATAGGTATAGGTGTGTGTATATAGATGTAGGATGTACGTATAAAAGCGAGCGATGCGAAGAGCCCCGGGAAAAACGTCGCGCCGGGGAAACGGCGGACAGTAACGCGCGAACGGATGGTTTGACGGCTCGCGGAGCTTTCGCGCTGCGCGCCGCTCGACGCTGTTTATGGGATTGACTATTGAATTTAATGGTTTTCGGATTTCTCGGCTATTTCAGGCTTTTTTCCCCGTGAAGCTGCCGAGGAGAAGCTCGCGCCGGAGTCTGGTTTGGAGCGACTCGCGGCTTTAAAAGTGCGTTTTATCACTCGACGGGAATATTTTACTTTTGCTCTTCTAGCGTTTGTGATGATTTTTGCGCGCGGCTGGAATGTTGCGACAGAGGGAGAGAAAAACGTGGATTTGGAATTTTTGTATGGAAAAATTGTGCACACAAAATTATTATGAAGGTTGCACGCACTGAAAAATGTTATGACAAAGCTTCTCTTATGAGGGGGGCATCGGAATTGTTAGTTTTAAATAAAATCTTTTTTTAAAGGATGTCAAACAAATAATTTCTTTGAAGCGAATAAATATATTTCTTTTAAATGATTGCTAAATTTGAGTGGTTTTAAAAAATATTTCTTTTAATGTAATCGATGTCTTGTAAGACTTAAAAAATTTAAACAAAACTTTCACTACAAATGTTTGATTATCAGGGAGAACAGAATACTGAAATAATAAAAAGTGAAATACTTGCATAAACTGTCAATGTTGAAAAAGTGCAGTAGCTTTTTAAAAAATTTACTTGCAATCTGAAATAAATAATTATCTTAGCTTTGTAAGAAACTATTGAAAGTAACTGCAGTAGTGAAATTCAAAAGAAACTATTTTTTTCATATGATACCTGATACCGTTTAGCGGATCGCAGATCAAGTTTAGGTCACCTGGTGGTGGTCCATTACAATTCGCTGATTCATTGTACTTTCTATTTCGATTACCCTGCTCTCCTTTAAAATTTTCATTGTAATCTTTCAAAAGTTTTTCTTATTTCTCAGCAGAACTAGAGATACTTAAATAAACTGAGCTTGAAAAATTAATTTTATATCTTTTATACTGAAAAAAATTAGTAAGTTTAATAAAATATTTTAAACATTTACTACAACTAAATTATATTTTTGAATCTACTAAACATTTCTTAGAAACCAAATTCGTTTTACAGTTTCAAATAAACAGTTGGTTGATTTATAGAAATTATACTTAGAATATCGAAAAAAAAATACTAATTCTTTTTCAGTGTAATTTTACATTTTTTAAAAATACTCAAATAACATACAATCTAAAATCTTACTTCTGTCCTTCAATAAATTCCGGAATAATCGACTCGTGAAGCCTGTCAAACGAAGCAAAGCCGCAGCCACGCAAAAATTTGCATAAATACTCTACGCTATTTCTCATCCGACAATAGAAACGTAAAATCCAATTTGCCGCGATAGCGTCACCTTACTTAAAAATAAAGCTTCGGCTGCTGCATTGAATTAACCGCGGCCAAAAGAATTAACCCATTTAAAAAATGAAAAAGGAAACAAAAATAGAAAAGTCGAATCCTCGAATCGCTCCATTTCCGCGGCCGATTGCGCACAGGCCCTCCTTTCATTAAACTTTACTATCGCATAACGATAAAAAGACGCCGAGGGTACAGAGGGGAACTCGCCACGGCGCGGTTGAGTGAAAATAGCCTCGCACTTGGCTAAATGGATTATCTCCTCTTATCCGTGAGAAATGAAGAAGCGACCGCCGGGGCTTCTTCCTGCCTACGCTTGTCAAACTTTTCCGTTCGATTTGTATCAAAAGGCCCATCACACTATATACAGAGTCACAATCTCCGCTCCCTCCCCTTTAACTCGTGAAGCAGCTTCTCGCCTACGGCGACGATATACGTATGCATGTAATAGGCTGCGTGCAGTCAGGTAGCTGGATGCAACGCGATACTAAATTCAGGGCGTCCCTTCCTTTTTTTCCAGGAGAAAATTCCCGGAGCTCGTCGTCGTGATCCCTCCGCGGTCAGATACGAAATCTCCGAGGGCCCGAACCGGCCGTTTGCATGTTAATTCTCCTCTCCTTTCTCTCTCTCTCTCGGTGCCTTAGTCGGCTTTATTTTTAATTTTCGCTTCGCCGAATGCGCGCGCGGCATCCGAATATCGACGGAATGCAGAATTACCTTTCCCTCCGGTTAAAGCGTTATAAATAAGCGTTTACTGCGGGACAGACTCGCGCGCCTACCGTAAAATTACTTAACTTTTAAAAGGAACGAAGAAAAAAGAAAAAGTCCGTCCACGCGCTCGTGGGATGTGGAGCAACGCGCAAATTCTTCGCCGCTCCGAAAAATCTATAAATTTTCTTCTGTATTTGCATATATTTTATTTAGCTATTTATTGAACCAGTTAACTTACAAAGAAAATCCTATAAGAGGTAAACAGGTTACTTGTACGTAGACTGCGGTGCAAAAAATATTGAAATAACTAACATTAAACTTAACTGAAAACTAAAAACAAAATATAATAATATATGATATAATAGTAATTTTGATAGGGTTTATAAAGTTAACAATCGATAACTATAATGTTTCTATCTTATATAATTACGTTTTTATGAAGCCTTTATGTTTCTTTTTCATATTTATACTGAATTTTTATTTAGTTTCTTCTTCTTTTTGGTAATGCGTTTTTTATAGCTGCTATATATATTTTTTTGTTATCACTCTATAACTTTCTTCATCTATGGAAGTATAATAAATTGACTTTGCATCTCTAAGTTTTTTATAATGATATATATTAGTGCTTTGAGTTTAAAAATAGCTGATTAATTAATACGTAGACGATACTTTCCACACGAAAAAAATTAATTTTTATCTATGATCTTTAATATTTTTGTTTGAATTTTTTTTTTTTTTATATTAACTTGCAGCTATTATTAATACATGCTTATAATAATTCCATAACTTCTAATAATTTTTATGAAAAAACGCGTAACTTATTTTCGCGTGCGTCTTTATTCTCATTTATTTCTATATCCATATATAAAAATAAATATATCAACATATACATTTCGCTATACGGCGGTCTCTCTACGTATGATCTCTCAAGCTCTCTTCCCGCGCGTTTTCAAAGTTCCACTCGAGTAGGTACACAAAGGTTTCACAACGAGCGCAATTAGAAAGGCCCCCATTAAAAAATGTATCGGGCCCCATTAATTCTCAAAACTATTGATTTCTCCTCTCTTCCTATCCCGCTGTCATTTGAAAAAGCGCCGCCGAGTGAAAAGCCCCGCGGAAAGGCCCGTCGCGCGCGATTCGTCCGTAAATAAACGATCGTCGATCCCCTCCCTCCCCCCCCCCCGCCCCCACACCAGATCGCTCATATATACCCCCTCTGTGTCTCCGTCTCCGTGTGCACGTTTAATAAAAGATCGAAATCGATCGATCGGCATTTAAAATATTTGTCCCGCGGTGCGCCGGGTGGGGGCGGCCGGGGCTTTGGCAATAAGGCTCCGGCGCTACAAATGCGGCTTTGTTCGCGAGTCGATCCTTGGCTCGATTGTCCGCGTCCCCGTGCATTTGTGTACCGGAGAAAGTGAGGGGGAGAACCGCGAGCGACATTTTGTGCTCTATTACCCGGCCCCGCGTAATATGAAATGTGTGGCCTCCCCCTCTCCCTCTCTCTCGATATCTATATATCTGTCTATCGCTATCTATCAATATATGTATCTCTCTCCCGTGCTCCTACTTGAGGAACTTTACAATCGATCGTCGGTCCCGGCATTGTTCGGCCGTCGGTGTACTCTCCGTTTTTTTTTTCATTTTAATTCTCTTCCTTCGGGTCCGCGATCGCCGGTCCTGGCGCGGCGTGCGCCTCGAAATCGCTCGTGAGATGCAAATGTGACGTAATTTCCACGGGACCGCCGGCAGGTAAATAATAGAGAGCACACGTCTGGTCGATTCGTTGATTTGCCTCGTCGAACATAATTTACTTTATGGGGCTGTTTAGCTTTATGATATGTTCCTGGAGACTTTTTATATACACATATATGTTTGTATGTATAATATAGCAGCGTAACAGAATCTCGTAGGGTATATAAAAGTGAAATCATCTAATTTGTGGGGTACGTAATAATAAAAATTTACGATTCGGGACCAAGTCGGATTTTTACTTGACCTGAGGAACAATGACTTTTTTTTCTCCTCTTTAGATCGTAAAATCAGCCTCGTTCTAATTATAGCGCGAAGAAAAAGTAGATTTTTCCCTTCATTTGATTCAATTTCAATTTTAGCTTTATATCCGCCCACTAAAATGTGGAGTAAAAAGAATAAAAACTGCACGATAATTCACAGATACAGAAAGCAACGGACCGCGAACAAAAGTGTATACCTAATGATGCAATGCAACGGCCATAATCGCTACCCAAGCACCGAAAACTTCATTCCTCGAGTCTTGACTTCGCGGCGCGCCGATTTACACGCGAATTCCAGCAGCCAAAACAAAAAAAAAAAAGGAAAAGAAAAGGAAAAGAAAAGGAATAAATTTCCGAGAGGCATACACAAGAAGATGCTTAAAAGAGAGGGCCGCGCGCACGCAACTTCATTACGGTAGCTAAGTACATAAATGCGGAGCAGCCGGCGCGCTGAATGGCCGCGAGTGCGCGAGGCATTTACGCAACCGGCAATTTTTCTCGAATCATTAAAGAATCACACACAGCTGATCGCGGCCTAGGCTCTCGCGGCTCCGCTCGCGAGATAAAATTCCGCGCATAACTTCACTTTCACTGCGCGTGCGCGCGCGACCGGACTACGCGCGTTTCGCACGCGCCGCGAGCTTTGTCTTTGTCGCGGCCCGTCATCTTCTCTTCGCTCGGAAAAAAAAAATTCGAGAGATAAGGTGTATATATATATATATATATATATATATATACACTCCTGAGAGGAGGGGAGGGGTGGGATGACTCGAAATTATGGCCGTGGGAGAGGCGAGGGAAGGCCTTTTATCTGCGATCGCAGAGTTGACTTTCGGAAAGCGCGACGCGCAGACTTTTTCCGACATTGTTCGCCTGCCTGCCGTTTCTTGCGTACAGTGTGCACACGCGGCGGCCTGCGAGTTCCTTATTGTTTCGAATTTTTCCGCGGAATGTTTACGGGCGACGTTTCGAGCACTCCAGCGATTACTATAAGTACTTTACCTCGGAAATGATTTTTGCCGGAATTCTCGCCCGTGACTTTTGCGCCGCGGTGATTCAGCAAGTATATCGGGGACTTCGAGAGGTGCGCGGGCTCTTTGAACGAATATATTTAAATTTTATATTTCGAAAAATATTCCCTCGAACGAGGCTTGCGTATAGCAGGCAAACTATATGTACAGAAGTCGGCAAAGAAGTCGGCTGGGTTGTTTTGGTATTTTACAGCCCCGTTACTCACTTTTATCGGGTTTACGACGAGGCGCGTAAAAACTTTTATTTGCACACATGCCTTTTAATTGTTTCACTGGGCTACTTTGCCTTCCGGCAGGCTGAACTATTTTTTTTTGCGCACGCGCGACCTGCACTCCGCAGGTCGGACTTTCGCACAGTATACCTAACATTTTTCATTGTGAAAACTTCGTAAAAATCGCGAACGTTGCCAGGCGGCAAAATATATACGTGTACACAAGGCCGGAGAGACGCGTATTACCCCCGCGAGGTTGAGATAAAATCACGCCTCGACGTTTCGAAATTCTCAAAAACAAATCCTTGAAAAAAAAAATATCAAAACATTACCGCGATTTGCATAGAACCCAGTGGTTTAAAAAAAAAAAAGAATAAAAAAAAGAACGCCGCCGCGAACGAAACATCAGTTCCCTCGAATAAATCTCGGCCTACCGGCCGCAGTCGTGACTGCCGCGGCGTCGCGAGAAATAAGCTCGCGCGCTAAAACAACGCCCACCTCGCTCTTGAAAATCACCTCATAGGTCTTACAAAAAAAAAAATAAAATAAAATAAAAAATGAGCATGCCGTCGCGTCGACGCGAAAGACAGAGAGAGAGATATAGCAAAAGATAAAAATAAAAAGGTGTACAAATCGGCGCGTACACCGCTCGACCGGCCAGGTCGAGGAAAGTCCCCGTCGAGGAGAGTGGCGCGTGAGAACGGGGGGATTCTCGCGCGTGGCGAACCAAGTTGCACGCCGGCGCTCGCGGGTGATCGACCGTTAAGTTCATCGGCGATTCGTCCGCCGGTCGTCCGTCGGCGACATTGCGCTCGCCTCTAAGCCGCTCGTTAATTACTAATTAGGCCCTAAAAGCCGCCGTTATCCTTCACGCATCGACGATTTACCGCTGCGTGGTTACGCCCCCGCGAGAGAGCTGCCCCCGACCTTTTCTCCGCTGGGGACATCTTTTTTCCGCTCGGGTTCAAGCCCCCTGATTTTTCATACCGCGAACTTCGACTCCTTCCAAACTCCGATGTAGTATATATATATGTATGTATGTGTTTGCATATGAGTCAGTGTGAGTCCGCATGTGTGGATCAGTGCAAGTCCGTATATGTGGGTATGTTGTGCAAGGATCACTGTGGGTTCATGTGTACGTGTGTATGTGTTTGAGTGTGGATCGGCGTAGATCCGTGCACTGAGTAAAAAAATGTTTTATTAACTTTTACTAAAAGTTCCTGTACATTTCATTAGATAGTACGATACTTTAGTCACAGACTGACATATTTAGAGTATTATTCATATATTAGCCATGAAATAGAATTGAATATTCATGAAATATTGTTTAATAATCTACTAAAAATTACTAAAAAGATTAGTAAAATTTCCCAGATTTACAGGTTGTGACCAACATTCAATGAACTGATTACTAAAATTACTATATTCGACCGGTAGAGTGACCACTATACTATACAAGAAAATTTGTCATAAATAAATTAAAAGAATTTTAGAAAAATTTACTATAGAAAAAGAGTCTGGTAATTTTTATCTGAGAGTCCAGTCTGTGGTCACGTTCCCAGGCAGATAGTAATTTTTACAATATTTTCAGTGCAGATCCGTGAATACGTAAATTTGTGTATGGGTCATTCTCGGTTTGTGTGTGTGTGTGTGTGTGTGTGTGTGTGTGTGTGTGTGTGTGTGTGTGTGTGTGTGTGTGTGTGTGTGTGTG
>JAWWEN010015081.1:0-21673 GCA_035582955.1 Sycophila texana | reverse complement strand
GATAATTTATGTCATTTAGGGCTGAAGAGTTTTAGGAATTAGAATTATTTGATTAAAGAGTTGAAAAAATTAAAAAATAAATAAATTTAAGAAATTTCATAAAAATGAAGAAAAATAAGTAGTTTTTTAATTTTTTTAATTTTCAAATTTTTAAAAAAAAAAAAATTTTTAGGTATAAACCCCCCTCAAGAACGGAGTGCGGAATATATGAAATTTTTTGTTATATAATGGCGAAGGCGAATTATCTGCTATTTTATATGAACTATTAGCAGCGTGTTAAAAATTGTAAAGATTTTAAAATCTTTGCAAATGACAGGCTAATAGTACTTCTGAGTGTTAGAGTAAGTAGTAACAGTCTGGGTTTAGTCGGGCATATACAAAAGAGAAGATATTGCTGGTAATTATTTAGGAATGTGAATAATTGTATAGACTTTTAATTTGGAAGTGTCGGCGAGTCTAGATATTTTGCATTAATTATTGTTTATTTTAATTTTATAACAGTTTTTAATTTATAAAACGATAGATATGATCATACATCTTCGAGAGAAATACTTTTTAAATTATGATAAATCTTTTTTATATCACTACAAAATCCATAAATATATGTAGTATAAATAATATACATAAATGTAGTATCTATGAAAATTAAAGATAAATTATAATAAATGCATAGCGTATCAGCTTTTATTATAGTACCTTGTAAATAAATTATATTTAGTAAGGATAACTACCCAATAAAAGCTCTTTAGATTTCAACATTCTTTTTTCAGAAATCAATATAAGTAAAAATAATGTAATAAAAATAAAAAAAATAAGCGGAAGGAAATAATATTTTATTAAAAATTACATTAGAGGTGGTACTGTTAGGAACTGGTACGCTTATATAAAAATAAAAAATGAGTTCTCTCTTTGTATTTCACTGCAGAAAGGACGCACGGCCATGTGTTGCGGTAAAAATTTGAACGAATTGCTGAGAATGGGTGCTGCACTTTTTTCTTTCAGGTAGTTCTGCAGCACATTTTTTTAACGTCCTTTTCTTTTAACGCGGCCAAATAGGATCTGCAGTACTATTTATTTAAGCATCTTAGGGAATGCCTGAAATGGCAAAAAATGTACCTAACAGTTAGATATTTTTTTATTGAAAATGTAAGTTCATGTATAAGTAATTGGAAAGTAAGTACGCTGAATTCAAAGGAGTAAACTGAAAAATAAAAGAAACTTTTTCTATTTCTGCCTTTTTTGCCGATAGGTTAAAGAAAAGCTTTCGACGGGAGCGCCGTTTCTTTGAGAAGGGTTTAAAAAGCTTCTTTGTATTCGGGCAAATTTGACTGCTTTGGAAAATTTTTGCGTATTGATCGTATTTTCTTTGTATAACATGAAAGACTCAGCGAATATGTGTACAATAGATTTTATAGAAAAACAGGAGATAAACCTGTGAAAAACATTTACTTCTATGAAAACATTGAAATTTTTGCGCGCGACTATTATTAGAGTCTAAAAGAACTGCAAAATAGAAAAATTGTTGCCTGTAAAACGAGCTGTAGAAGGATAATCGAATAAATATAATCAAATAAGCAAGGCGAAATTCAATACAACGTTAGTATGATGAAATAATTATTCGACCGATCCTTATTTTTTAAGACAAATAAACTAGATTTTTTTTTACAATTATTACTATCAGAACCGATAAGCAAATATACGATTATAGGAAATTAATGAAATCTCGTTCAACACATTTTGCCACGCCCGCAGCACTCCGACCTAAGCTTCTCAGAATCAATTTATCAGCAATACACGGGATCCATTTGATCCCCCGAAGGTAACATGAAAATGCAGTCTGTTAATAGAGGAGGAGCAGGGACAGTGGAAAAGTAGTCGATGAGCGAATCGAGGGCAATAGACCCGTGGTCGAAAAGGGTGGTAAGGGCGCGGAAAAGGGAGAGAGAGGGACGGATGAAACAGGTAGGGGAGGATATTTCGCGAGGACACAGATGTGCAGCTCCCAGGATGACGATACTATCAATTTGGCGGACAGGCGCATTAGCGGGAGTCCAGCGCGCGGTGCAATTTGCTCGGCGCGGCTCGCCGCCCATTTTCCCCTACCCCTATTCCCCCCCCCCCCCCCGGCCGGCCGCCCGGAGCTAGCTTTACTCGACCGCCTTTCGTTGACCGAAGAGGGTGCTTTTTCCTGCGCGTCTATCGCGGAATTCTCTCCTTCGACTAGCTTCCTAAGTGAATTTACGGAAGTAAAATATCACCGGTATTCGCTGTTTAATTTGCGGGAACGACTGGCTGCGGGCGATATGCGGCTGGTTAGAGGGGATGAGCCTGTGACGCGCTCCCAGGTATTTACGAGCCGCGAAACGGCTTTGGTAATAAAAATGCTTCGCGAAGTAGATTTTGCGTATTTTGCTCCTACAATTTTAATGTAGGCTTTTAATGTATTAAAATTCTATGTGCTTTTTATATCGATTATTTTATTTATTCGTTATCATTTTAGTGATCTTATACGATAAGTCGATAGAAAATATAGGCAAGAGAAACTTTTTTTATGGATATAAATTACATTTTTGCGTGTCGGCAGAACCTCTAATCATTTCACTTTTTTTTAGAGTCTGTAGAAAAAAATCTCGTTAAATAATTATTTACAAATTAACAATGAAGTTGACTCGTGATTTGATCGACCAAACTTTCATCTACTTAGTATTTGGTTTTCAAAGTTGAACTGATTATTCACCGCATTATTTATTACATCTATAAAACTATAGACAAAAATAAATTTCAAAGTTAAAATGATCTTTCAGTATTTTTGCTAAATGAAAATAAAATTAATTAGCCAACATCTTGTTCCTCTAATAAGGACCTACTATATGACTAAAAAATAATACGTTACTGTGAGTGTATTGTATAAATGGAATTTCCAACTAAGATCGTGGCAGTGGAGAGAAAATATGTAAATTGTAAATTGATAAGAGTATTTCAAATTCACCACAAGCTTTTCGCCCTTAGCAAGGTAGAAAGATTGGACCGGAGTACGTGCGAGAGGAAGGAGGCAAAAAAGTGAAAGAATGGTAGGTGGTACGGCGAGCTGGGTCTAGAATGCATTTTTCTACGCTCGTGACTTTGCAGCCTAACTTTTTGTCCTGAAAGTAGAATGGGAGGGAAAGGATGTTCTCTGCTTTTGAAAAGGTAAAGTGAATCGTGGCGTTGCTTTCTTCTTTTGGAATAACACTGCCGGTCCGGCAATAAATACGTTCCATTTAAACACTGCAATTATTCGATGGCACTTTTACAGTGACAATAATATCTAATTAATTATCATACGCTCTAATTTTCACACAGCAAGTAGTACTTCATATATAAACAAATCATTAAAATTAATTAAATTTGTGCTCATTTAACGAACAATATCACTGCATGAAATGCTAGCGGGTGTTATCTTCTCGACAATGAACAAAAATTTTCATTATCTCTTTTTGTTTTACAAACAAAAAGAATGGAATACAGAGCGCTCAATAAAATATTTTAACGTCAAACAAAAATTCTAACGTAGACAAAGTTCAAGACAAAGAAAGAAAGTGGATATAAAATAGGCGAATGGGTGACAGGTAGCTGGCGCGAGAAGCTGGAGGAGTTGAGAGCAAGGTAAAGTGACCGAGGACGAGAGAGCGAGTAAGTAAAAAGGGTGGGAGAGGAGGAGTGTACGCTCGGCCAACACAATGCGAGCGAGGTCGACAAGGGAGAAGGGGCAAAAAAAAGGGGGAAGAAGAGCGACGGCGACAATGCGTCGAAGAGTTCGAGCTTTATAAACCTCCCAGATTTACGGCATCGAATTCTTTCCCAGCTGGACTCTATTTCTCCGCTTTTTGGGTCACAGCCACGCGCATCTCCACCCTCCTCCTACTCACCCTCGATATTTTTTCCTTCCCCCTATTGTGCGTCCCTTACAAGCTCTTTACAGATTTTTCGCGGGTCTCCCCTATTTGCCGTTGTTTCGCAGCTTTTTCGAGCAGACGTGCGTTTATTAACGAGTTAAATTATGGCTTCCGCGAAGAGAATAAAACAATGCGGCGCGCTGATTCGTATTCCGGACGTGCGAAAGGTGGGCCGATTTGAAAGGCAAAAGTTTTATTAACTGAAAAGAGGTTACTTTTTTTCCGAGCGACATGAAATGTTAGGTGATTCAAGGCTCTTCGCGAGAGTGGAAAAATGTTTTTTGTTTTTTTTTTTTTTTTTTTTATAGCGGGAGTTTTAGAGGGGAGGAAAAAATTGTTGATGTATAATTTTTCACGCAAACCATTAAGCCATATGTAGAATTGTACGCGAAAGCAATTGCCTAATGAAAGATAAAAAGCATGCGTAAAGAGTGTTTTCTGCTCGCTTTTGCATGCAACCGCACGATTACAATATAATAGGAAAACTTTGGCCATCTGTATTTGTACGGATGGTCTGTAGGATGGTGAAGATAAAAAGTGACTATCGTAAAAGGAGCGTAAATGAAAATAATGAAATCTCGCTTTTCGACTAAACAAATTATTTTCAGCGAGGAGAAACGGCAGAAAGGGGATCCTTGACAGGAAATGAAAAAGGTTCAAACGAGAGTCCTTAAAGCGATCGAAAAGAAATCCGGGCGTTTTAATGGGACAATGCAATTAGGGCATTCTCAGCTGCTTTTAATCCACTTCAGCTCCGGCGAAATCACTGCTAGAATGGCAAAAAACTAAGGGTTTTTCATTAAGCATTCCTTTTTAACTCTGTCGCTTGTTACACTCTCGACGAGGATTCGTCGAATTCAATCAATTTACTGCCTAAGCGCTCCTTCTGAATGATTACCGCGTCTTTGTCGTGGCTGGACTTTTTGCAGTCTCTTTTATAACTCTGAAAAAAAAAAGGTAAACGAAAATTTGTCCAGGCGTTTTTTAATATTGTTATTACCTTTTATTTTATTTTATTTTATTTTATTTTTGCTTTGAAAGGTAAATGCAAATTACTATCTGTACTATTGCATAGATTACGAAACGAGGATATAACTATACACGGATTACTACTACTGGCGCACCCTCGGCAAATGTCAACAGGAAAGCTATGAAACGTAACGATGGAATTTACGTAAAATAGATAATTTATAAACGAATACATGTATACTAAAAAGGAAATATTCAAAACATTATTTTTATATATAATATACTGAATGTCAGATGAAATCTCCATTCTTCTACTTATTTGAATAAATAGCACTCTTTTTTCTCATTTTTTCAGTGTTCTTTAAGATTCTTCGGATTAGTTTTTTCTAATTCAAAATTTCATTTTGCTTTAAATTCTAAAAAATGATGATAATTTTATATGTTTATAATTTTTTTTACTTGTAAATTTATAATTTTGTAAGAATAATTATAAAAAATCTTGGGAAAATATAGATTATTTATAATAATTAAATGTACAAATTGAAATTTATATGGTTTAGTTATGTACCTGCAGGCATTCGCCAATGTATCATGAATATATTCTCGAGTAAGTAGTAGAACCCCAGTTTAGTCCGCCGCGGTCAAATATACAGTTATAGTGTCAATGATAATTGGCAAACTTAAGTTATAAATTTCTCTGTTCTCCCTGAACTCAGAAACAAAACATTTTGTCGTTCAATTAAACCATATTGCATTGAACTTTATCTCTCAAATTTTTCTTTCTTATAATAATAAAACTCAAAAAGTAGATTGCAACAGCGTACGACGAAGAAAAAAAATTAAAATGTGGATTATTCTTCTACGATTTTTCTTATTTTACAAATCAATTTTATTTTTCAACACAAACAACGCGCGAACTTCAATGAAACATTCACTCGATGAAACAGAACGCAGCAATCAAAATCACGTTCTACGATCGCTAATCGCTGCACTCCTCTAAAACTCGGTCCGAATCAATAGTCCCGGCCGAGCGACGCTGCTTCTGGCGGCAAATCGTCCGATTCTTATAAAAAATCACAAACTAAGCGGTGCACGCTGCATCGATCGGATCTCCACATCGGAGGGGGAGCTGAGGCCGAGCCGGACGGCTAATTGAAATACCCGCGGAAATTCCGGTCGGTGCGTGCAGCTGCGAAAGACGGAGGTGGAGATGCGGCGGCGGAAAGTGGGTCGATGGTCTCGGGCCTCGGAGCGAGCCTCTATCCTTTAAGGTTTCGATCGCTCCGCGAGAGGAGATTCGCCTGCGAACGTGTATGTATGTGTGTGAGGGCGTACAGGCTGTATCGCGCGCGGACGAGCGACGGCTGCACGCCGGAATTGGCTGCCTTTTACGAGTTCGCATTGGCTGGGACGCTGATGTGGATTTCGACAAATTAAGGCGGCGATGTGACTGGAGTCTTAAAGTGCCCGATTTAACTTGGGCTGGGTTTGCGCGATTTTGGAAATGTCACTGACGAGCGGTATGACTTGCTTAATCTATTACGTAGGGAATGTCAGATTTTCAAGATAGTCATGTTTTTTTACTTTTGTTGGGATGAGGAAAGACTGGAATTTGGTTGTTGATTGTGAACCTTTGTATTTACAAATGAGCCTTAATAATTCATAAAGTTTGTAGAAGAAAAGATTCGGAAAAAATTAAAGTAATAGTAATAACTAATAAAGTCATCAATAAACGTTGAATATAAATTTATAGTAAGAAAAATTTTATGAAAAGAAATAAGATATTTACCATATTTTACAAATGACAATCCTAATTTTTTTTATCGGTAAAAGAAAATTAGTATAGATCATGGTCCAAGACAATTCCTTTTTTCTTGAATTTTTAATGTACTAATCATATTACAGAGAAATTTTACAGTATTGACCATTTTACATCGTTTCTCTATTAACTTACGGACGTGAATATCTTAATCTTTTTCTGTAAAATCAAATTAGGATATCACTATAAAAAAAAAATTCTATTCGCTTCCAGAATTCCTGAGATGTCAAACCAAATTATTTTTAATCAAATAATGCACAAGTAATTTATTATCAAACATTAATTGTTTTTAATTTCCTATCATAAACTTCGGCAAAGTAGGGAAGCGCCGCTTAAGTAGTTGAGCAGGAGAATGCCAAGGGTAGGAAGTAGGTAGAATTGTTGAGCTGGGTAAAGTAATAGAGATAGCCATCGGTAACTCCCATTAACTACAAGTAATGGAGTTTAACATCCGGCAATGACGATCAAGGTTTCAAATGTGCGGAATAGTTTAGTTTTGCAGAAATAACTTTGTTGCGTAAGTATTACGGTCAGGGTTATTCGGATAATTCATTTTATTTAATACATATTCATTTTGATCAGTTTTAAGATATTATCACTGTAGCTTTCCTAAATTATGCGAGAAAAAGGAAATGTTCTGCAAAATGGTACTAATGAATTAAGCTCGCTTGTAATTAACCAGACCATAATGACCGAAGTGTAGAAACTCAATATTCAATTGTGGCATGTAGGTATTGTATACGATATTTGTCCTAATGCATAAACGTATATGTTGACCGACGCGAATTACTCCGATTTGCATGGGTCATATTTACATCATTTGCATGGATATTTACATCGTTTGCATGAGTAATGTTTACGTCATTTACGCCCGGACATATTTATTTCGCTTATGGTTTCTATGTAAAACTTAATATACCTTATAAATATTTCCATAAAAAAGCATTTCGTTATTTTATTTATATCACAGTAGAAGTATAATAATAATAAAAAAATCATAGTAGAAGGCTGACTCTTAAATTTTAATATTATAATACATTTAAGTAGTATTAGATAATTATGGTCAGCCTTTCTTGCCTGCCAGGAAAAAATTATTCATTTACAAATCAAATTGTTTGTTAGAAAAGAAACTATTAATTCACATAAAAAGACCATTAATTCAGCGTAAAAAATATTTCAACATTTACATCTTATTCTCAGCATTCTACATTATCGCTTAATCACTTGTTCATTATACCCAACATGATCCTTTTTTACGCCCGAATATGCAGTCTTACACAAAATCTGAAAGACATTCTCGTATACTTCGGAACAGTTAATTTGGCACACATCCCCTTTCAAAGTACAATGCATTCCTTCGGAAGCTTTCAATTATTCAGCTCGTGAATATCGAATCCCACCGCTGTTCTTTTTTTTTCAACGATCCATCCGTGCAATCACAAGGCGGAAAACTTTCCGGAACTGTCGTTTCCGCTCGATGGAATAGTATTTGATTTTCCACGTTTTGGGTGAATGGAAAAATGCTTTTACGGTGGGCGACCATCTGTGTTCCGCAATTCGGGAAAAATCCACGTGTGATCGCTATTACGAGAGGAGCCATGCACAGCCCTATACTATCCCTCTTCTTTCCGGCGTTTTTCCAATTTCGCCCAAACGCGCTGAGATTTTCGGGCGAGACGTGAATTCGACGACTTCCAAGGGTGACTAAATTGCTATCAAATTCCAGCTAGCGGAGGAACTATTTTCAAGGTTAAGATTTTTCTCAGCATTAATAAAAGCTACGATTGTCATTTTTATAGCAACTCACAAAGTCCACTTTGTTTCGCTCGCCCAGCGTCTCTCATAACCATTTATTCTGCAGGCGTTCTGAATTTTGCAGTTAAATTTATTTATTCTTTTTTTAATTGATACAGACTTATACAGAATACTTAGTAAACTAAAAAAAAAATTATATCTATTTTACTGATGTATTTAAACAAATGCAAGAATCTCTGCTACTATAAATTATTTGGAATTATGGTATAATTTACTAAAGGTTCTTTTTCTTTTTTTCTAGCAATGATATGCAATGATATTATATCACATTACCATAACCCAGTATAATTACCAGATATTTTTGTACTAATAAAATCCTCCCATAGTTTTTTCATCGAGAATACTGAGAGTGCAATTTTAATTGTATTTTGTGCATGAAAAGACGTTCAATGAAAAAAGAAATAATAAAAAAGAACATAATAGTAATAATAATAATAATTTTGATAATAGCCCTGACAAATGACCAACATAGATAAAATGAATTCAATCCACCGCTTCCACACAGCGAAGGCAAAATTACTTTATCGCGCGCCACTTCAACCGGCACATTTTATTGCGCAATTTATCAACAAGCAAGGCGCAACAGCCGCTTAAAATCCAAGTCGCAATAAATGAAATCTCAACTGGCTAATCCGCCGTCCTGGCGGGGGTAGCTTGCGCTCGATTTATCGCGAGGGCTAATTTTTCGCGCACTCCCGTCCGCTCGGCCTGCAATTAAGGCTACGAGCTAAAGTTTCTTATCAATTAAAAGCGAGCGCGCGCGGGCGCGACACTTTGATCTCTGCATTAATCCACGAGCCCTGGCGACACGAAGATCATAAAGCGACACCGGCCTTGTTCCGTACGGAGGCCTCGACCTCCTCCCCCCTCGTCCCGGCGCCGAGGGCGCAAAACCCGCGGGACAAGGGACGGAAGGCGCAAAGAGTGAAAACTAAGGAGGTAACGAGGCGCGCCGAGAAACTAATGGCTTTCCTGCTGCTGCATTCGTAGCGCGCGAAACGAGTGAATTCGTCGCCGGAGGGGGAAGGACGAGGCGGAGGACGCGAAGACTGGAGTGTTTTGTCGCGTGCGAAATTGGCGAGCTGGCCGAGGGGTGTGTTGCTCGGCGGTGTCCGCTTGTCGCTCTTTTGCACTCCTGATTGCGAAATTGCGGCGCGCTGGAATTGCGACGTTTGGGGAGCAAGACAAAAATTTATGCTATCGCGCGGAGCTGGCTCTTTCATTCTTTTTTCCTTTAATTTTTTTTTGGGGGGGGGGGGTTAGAATTGAATTTGGCCTGATGGATTAATACAATTATTACTGTTAGTAAAAAGCGTATTATGCATCATGATTCCTGGCTTAATGGGCGGGGTTTAAATGTCACCTGTTTTGGTTTAGACAGTTTTTCGTGATAGTTTATTTAAATAATTTTTAATTTTTAGGAAAATTAAAAATTTTATGCTGCAATATTTCATTTGGAGAACCGCAGTAGAAAAAAAGCAAAGATAGTAAAAGTCAAAAGCGTTTACCCACTTGTTAAAACTTTTGTATTTGTACAGAAATTTAAAAATATTACTCGTTTTATATCGTATTTTTAACGTACTTTTTGTTTTTTTATTCTAAACTGGGGTAACGAAACTAAATTTGTTTTTTATAATTGAGTAAAAATAACCATGATATAATTGAATTTTTTTTTTCTATACTGTAAGTACATTTTATCAAAGTAAAAGCGACTCTATAGATACACATAGGCATCTTAATTAAAACTTGAATTTCAAAAAAAAAAACTTTTTTTTTCTATTTTTCTTACAACCCCAGTTAATAAAACAATTTCAAAGTGAAAAAGAAAAAAATAAATAAAGCGAGCAAGCGTTAAAATGACTGCACTGAGCGAGACCAAAATCGGATTCGGATCTCGACAAAGGGCAAGGAATTGAAAACGAAGAGGAAAGCGCCGAGCGGGAGAGAAAATAGCGCCAGATAGGGGAGGAGGT
This sequence comes from Sycophila texana, assembly GCA_035582955.1. Lineage (NCBI taxonomy): Eukaryota > Metazoa > Arthropoda > Insecta > Hymenoptera > Eurytomidae > Sycophila > Sycophila texana. Next base: position 11,162 of record JAWWEN010015081.1, on the reverse strand, counting down.
CGAGAATAGAGAGAGTCCGGGGGGATTGGGAGGAGGGGGTCAAAGCGGATTTCGGCACTGTAATGTCATTTCCGCGCGCCAACGCACAAAGGGTCGATCACCGGAAAAAAGGAAAGAGAGCATATTCGAATCCTCGTAATCCCAGTCGTAATCGGCCTCCCGAGACACCGAACCGTACCACTGGTCATCCGCGCTGATGTGGACGTTAACCGTAGGGACGTCCGTGCTGTGCTGCACGCGTGATTTCTTATGCCATTTATGTCCCTGGTTAATAATAAAGATGCGTCGCAAATAATAAATTAAAGCATGCGGAAGAAGGTCCGAACGTGAATAATTAATTGATAGAGCTTTGGTGTAAGTATAAGAGGCAGTAAAAGTGACGAATAAGTAGTTAGGGTCAATGATTAATCAGACCGTGACAACGATTTTAAAATTTAAATATGTAGATAATTGACTCTTTATCCTAGGTTATTGTTATTATTATTATATCACTATTTATTGTTAATTTAATTTTGTGAAATTAATATTAGGAGTACATAGTTGACTGTTTCAATTTTCAAAGACAAGTAAATTTATAAAAGTTTTTCGAATTTCGTGCTTAAGCTTTATCTACTCGATGTTTATTTAGTAATTAAATAATGTTGTTCAATAATATAATAATAATTTTTTTTATTATAAAATAAAACTGAATACATTACAATAAAAAAACATTTACATTTCATTTCGAGATATCTGATTATAGAACGTAGGAAGTTTAAATGACATTATTTGTTGAAAACGTGTAATTTTATGTATACTCCAACCAGTTGCCCAGCATTCTCTCCCTTCCCTTCAAAAAAAAAAAAAAAAAAAAAAAAAAAAATCGAGAGAGAAAATTCGAATTCCACGTACTCCTCTAAAGAAACAGACTGAACTTTCTTTTCTCCTCTTTTTCGCTGAGCTTCAATGAAGCGCAACAATGAAAATAAGAATTGCAAAATTTGACCCTCTCTAACCCTCAATAAAGAAAAGGGTAATTCCGGCAACTGCTCAACATTTTTCGAATTCACCGGCATTGGAGAAGCCTTCACGGGAGCTTATCACGTGATAGATTATTTAATTATGCCGGAACAGTCGACTTGCGCATACTTATACAGAGAAGAAAATAGCGAGCTGGAAAAAAAAAGAATTAGTTGGAGGAGAAAAGGTTTGGAACAAGCAAAATGGAGTTTCTCGCACTGGTGAAGCGGTCGGGCGATCGAGCGCCGGCCGAGCATGGTGGAAGCATGCGGGGGTGGACGTGCGGCCGCAGCTGATAGTCGACACCCACGCAACGATGCTCTGTAATGCGAACCACGAATTTTCTCCGGTGAATCTGGAATTATGCAGTGGCTTTCCTGAGGTTTTAATACCCTCTTAAGAAATTTTCTTGGTTACTTGGAAGTGGGATTTGGAAGGAAGTACACTCAAAAGGTATTTTACATGTTTGGGAACTTGTCGAACGAAAACTTTCAAAAGATAATACGTGGTTTTCTACATTAGCTGATGTTTGTCAGGAGCTTTTTCGGAAAGTTTTCATCAGATAAACTGACAATATTTTAGATTAATTTTATGGGCATATTTAAATCCTCTGGGATTTCTGTATAAAAAATTCAAAGTTTAAAAAAAAAGTTTTATTCAGAATCAAAGATATGAAAGGTACTTGATGCAAACTCCCATCTTCAATAAAACTTTAGCGTGTATAGTTTAAAAATGAAATAAATTATTTATAATAAAAAATGTTTACATATCGTCGTAAAAAAAACACCGACTTATATCGTACATTTTTATTTAAATTTATAAAAAATAGTAACTGTAGTCATTATTCGAGCTGATCACAATATTATTTAAGTATTTTTATAAGATATTTTTTATAAATTTAATAAAATCTTTGTCTACATTAGACTTTTTTTTCAAAATTCTGAAATGTACTAATCCTCATTACAGACGACGAAATTGTATAAATTTAAATAGTTGTCCTATTTCAAATAATTTTTTTCCTCAATTACTTATATAAAACGAACTTTAGTAAAATTTCAACAACAATTACCTAACGTATACATAAAATATTTACTCAGCATTACTACTTTCATTCACATCTATATTCCAATACCATTCGTTTCCAGCGTAATACTCCAAATAAAAGCCAGTAATTAAAAAAAAAAAAAAAAATAGTTTGCAACAAAACCAGAATTTTTCCAATAATCCACTCAGCGCGGCCTCTCCGTTATCAAAGAACATCATCAACCTACTGCGTGCACGTCCGTCTTCAGGCCATCCGCAGGCTGGGCGGTGGTGCGGCGAGCGCGCTCGACGCTGCCTCGGACGCGAGATTGAAATTTCTGTCGACGCAGGGGTCGCCGCAGAACGGAAGGCTGCCGCTCGCCGGAATGGACATTGTAATTTCTGTCGGGCAAACAAGAGCGGCCGACTTCTCCTGTGCGCGTTCGCGCACCAAGTGGCTGCCGCCCGGACGGGGCTTTCAGGAGGGAAAAGTTGAGGCGAACGTCGCGTTAAGCGAGAAATTAATGGCTACGTCCTGTTCTGCAGCTATCAGTTCTCGCGACTCCTCCGCCGCTCGCGCATTGTGCGAGCTTTGCTCGATACCGGCGGAGGATTCGAGGAGTTCTTGTGTATGAGTTTTGCGTTCGCCGGATATCACTCAGTGCGAAAACGCTCCAGCTTGATAGTCGAGTGCGTATTAAATTCGAGAAGTAATTTTATTGAGGCAGTCTGGATGTTGTGCGCGCAGTACGAATTTCAACGTTTACAGTGGATATTGACGCGGAATGCATGTTTGCCGGGATTAAGTGAATTTCAGTAGCGATGTTGCTTTAATCTCGAGGGTGTTTAACTTGTTACTTCATTTGTTTTAAAAAGAGGAAGTAATTTAAAATGTTCTGATAAGTATGTTTCTTCAAATATTAATTTACAGGGTTAATAATAATAATAATAATAATAATAATAATAATAATGATGATGAATTTGAAATTATTTAAAAAACGATCCCGTAATGTTATATATATATATTATATATTGTTAAACGCGGGTTTAATAATAATTTATTCGGAATAAATGTGTATTAATATTAATACACGTTGCGCATAATCTTTTTCCGAACGTGCCCTGAGTATGGTAGTACCCACTGCATTTTAACCATTTGGATAAAAGTTAATAAATTTGTTTTTTACTTCTTTAGTATTACGCCTACGATTAATGTGTGCACGAGTTCAGAAGATAATCTCATGGGCACCGAGTGTATCATTAATTTTATCTACGTTACGAGACAGTAGTAATAAATGGATATAGTCAGACCTATTTCAAAGAAGGCTTTAAAACTTTCCTCCAAGTGAGATTATTTAAATAAAAATATATTTGTAAATAAATTACTGACGATCAATATATTTTAAATAAACAAAAATAAAAAAAAAAATATTTGTAAGAATTTTAAGAACTTTAAGCATACAATATTATAATAGAAATTTTGTAATGAAACAAATTCATTGAAACTAACCTTTTCTACTAAAGTGGTTAATCGACGATACAAATCTCAATGCCGTTGCATTCAACAACCCAGTAGATTGCGACGAAAAACTTTGCGCGAGCAATTCATAAGATTTACACTATTTGCCAACAGTACCACCCTCTTGCAAATCGCATTTCTTTCGAATTCCGCGCGAACAATGAGGTCCCGCAGTAGTCGGGAAATTGAGCAATTCCTTTCTTTTGTCGGCTCGCCGTGCCGCGCAGATCGCTTGCGGAAGCGGAAGAAATCGCTCGGCCCTCGAACGGGGGGCACGATTCAAAGGCGCGCGGTAAAGCGCGACGCATTTTAAATCGCTCCCGCGCTGCAGTTTAATTTTCGCAGAACTACAGCCTTTCATCCTGCCAAGGATATTATAAGCTTCGCTCTGCCACGACCTTACCGCGTGGCTCTCATTTATTTTCCGGGGGCGCGCTTTAATTTCGCTTTGATGCAACAAGGCGTAGGTACACGCGCCACGGTCACTGTGTGCTGATTTTTTTTTTGCACAGAGAAATCGTGAATTTTCTCTGAGTTCGTCGCGAGAATTCGCTTTGATGCCGCATAAAAGATCCGCGTCCGCTGATTATTTCTGAGGGTGTATTAAGGACTATTGAGGAGTACAAATTTGTTTTGTTGGGCGCCTCATCAGGTATCCCGGTGGTACATTGCTGGAAGAAGATTGGAACTACGCTCTTTGAATGACAAATTTTCTTAGGAATAAGGAAATTTGAATTTTTAATGCTACGTGTAAGTTTTACATTTAAATCGCGAAGAAATTCTGAAATAAGGAAGTTTTTAGCGTTAAAAGTGATGCGAGGCTCTACATTGTGAGTATCAAAATAAATATTTAACGATAAAATTTTTAGCAATTTTTAATTTTAACCTGTTATAAAATTAAAACCTGTGTGAATTCCCATCAAAGAGCATATAGCAGTATTTTTTGTGAAAATTGAAATGATTAATTGAATTAATTGAAAAGGACCTCTCGCATTTGGCACTAGCAGAATTTATCAAAAGGATACCCGAAAAAAATCAGCTATTTGTTAAAGAGCTCAAGTGTCACTGTTCACAGTAGAAAGACATTAAAAAAAAATGCATGAATTATGCCTTTTTTAAAATAATTATTATAGATTCTTATTTTTTAACAAAATTTTATACCCTATAGAGTTACCGATAATATTATTCTATCATTTTTATTATAATTGAGATAAATGAATAGCCTTCGCAATGTATAAATAACTGCAATGCTCTTACAAATATCATTTTAATTATTATAAATCTAATCTATTTGTCAAATCACAGTAACGGCTAATACAAAACTTCTTACACTGAGCTCGAGTATTTTAAAACTGCGCCGTTCAAAGGTCAAAATAATATTGGGTTACACGCGCCAGTGCCCCGGAATTCATCCTTTCCCGGAGAAGCGGAGGAAGTTCCTCAGTTTTAAAGTCGCGCTTACGACGAGAGCCGTGAAAGCCAAGAGCGCCGAGGCGTGCGCGCATCTTTTGGAATAACGAAGTAATCTACTCCCTTAACCCCTCCCAACCCCCTCGCCCTAAGCTCGGCGTGGAATCGAGAATTTGAGTCAGATCTAAGGTTTGTTTTGTCTCGCGTTACTTTCGAATCGCGTACCCACGACTTTCGACTTCTCGGTTTCAGACGCCGTGTTCATTAGGTGAATTCCCTGTGGTTCCAACTTCCGGGGATTATTCGTTCGAAATTAATCTTCTAAGCTTAAAGTGGGTGTCGCGGAATTTGTTCAGTTCGGTCATTGGTGTGATACTGTTGTTTTTTTTTTCTAATAGATTGAATTGTTTATTCTAACAGATGAAGGGGAATGTCAACAGATACAAATCAATAAAAACTTGTTAAGCTAATAAAAACATCAGAAATAAACATAGGATAAATTAATTTTTATAATCTCATTTACTACTATATTTCACATGAAATTTTGATTTTTCTATACTTATTTTAGCAGTCTATTCTTAAATTTCAGTTTGCAGCAAGTAACAATCAAGTCTCCATAATATCTGCCCCTAATTTCCAGGTAATGCTGGCAAGAAGAGGAAGCGGTGTGTAAAAAAAGGATATATAGTCTCGACGCAAGGTTTCGGGAGCCCTTTGCAACATCACTTACAATCACTTGTACATGCACTAAGTCTCTTACAACTTCTCTCGGTGGCGCAAGTTCGAAACAACTGCTATTAAGGCTAGTGCAGTTCTCCCTCTGCAATACAGTTCTAAATTTAATATCGTGTTAACGCTCAGTGGCTTCCTTGGCTATTATTGCGCTTTAAAGCTATAGCATCGCGCTCGATGCTGCAAAAGAAGAGAAAAACGAAAGTACGACGACCCAATTCAAGGACAATGGAGGATAAAAAAATAAGAGGGGAAGCGAGAATTCGAATAAGGACAGTTTGGTCGGCATTCGTCATTCCGGGTGAACACTCCTTCCAAATATCTGCGAAACATATCTCCGCCCGGGTCTGACCTTCCTGCCCGAGGTATATACCTTACTATTTCATCTGTCGTATCTCGGCTATTTCTCCCTCTTTTTCCGCGAGGCCGGGAAGCGGTCTGGGCAAACAAATGGCTGTACAATTTATAGGAGCGAGTCGCGGTCCTCGTTATTTTTAAGCTTGACGCTTATTATGCATTCGAGCCAGGCGGTCGCGAACGACGGCGAAAGTGAAGGGACGGAAAAAAGAGGGCTAAAGTTGCCGAGTGTTTTACTGGAGTTATAACTCGTTTTTGTGAAATAGCGGATCGCCGTTGACTTTTAATTTAACACCGAATTAAATCCTTGCCGTGCTTTATATTCGCAAATTTTACTTTAGCTACGATTTTAAATCCTGTAATTACTAAAATTACATCTTTCTAGAACAATACAAATTATCTACCTTTTTTCGTGACTATATATATCATGCTATTCGAGATTTCTTGACGCTATTCGTAAACAAGATATTTTATTTATATAAGTTAATATTAAAATTTAGCAGCTATACAACAGATGAAGAAAGAAACAAGATTTTTTGAATAAAAATCAATAGGATTCAGAAACGCAATAGGTTGAGAAGAAGAATTGCGCAGTGATTTTATACAATTTACATACGAAGCATAAAATACTACATTTGAATGTAATTTTACTCTTGAACTAGTTTGAGAGTACGAAAGTTACAGGCGATGAATAGAGTTCTAAATAAATTTACTACTGCTTTAAAAGTGTACCATCTTGGTTACCTCGTCAAAATCCTTTTTACTTGAAAACTAATGAATACTCGACTACATTTACCTTTGATATTTTTTTCAAACGACATTGTATATACTTTATCGAGTGAAAAAAAAGACTCAACCGTTAAACTCGATTAGATCAGTTTCCGCTCTGTAACATTATAAGAGAATCGTGCAGAAACTTTTTTTTACGATCGCGAAGGGTCCCCTTAAAAATGATCCATTATTCGATTAAGCGCCGAAAAATTTTACATTGCTACTCATACTGTAAATATAAAAATTAATTTTGTAAGTTAAATAAGTCCGACAAGATAGTTCTCAGGAATCCATTCTATGAATAGTTAAAACTTTCACACTATTTATTTGATTTTTGCTAACTCTGAAACTTCAAAGGCGCTTCAACTGGTCTAAGCTGATACATTAATCAACTAATTTATAGTGGAAAAAGATAGGAGATAAAACCACGTTGAAATGGAGAAGCCGTTATTTCATTAGTCGCGTATCGGGGACGAGATGCTTGCGTTAATTAATCCAGGAATTCGAGGGATTTCGCTTTGATATTTAAATTGCACGTTTTTTTACCTCCATCGTACTAAGTACCAGTGCGAAATATCTCCTTCTTCTCCTTCTTTTTGGAAAGTGATGATGGATTTGTAGATTTTAATGAGCTTATGCCAGTAACCGACCCTTTGGGTAATCGAATTTTACATTGTGGTCGTTTGCCTTGATGAATGGGTAATTCAAGAACTGTTTATGGATTAATTTGACAAAAGCAATTTTCCGAATGACAAGCGATTAATCTCTATAATTGCACGTAGCATTTCGCAATATAACACGTTCGAAGTAATGGTGTGATTATTAGAGACATTAAATCGACCAGTGCCTATAATAAAACGGTCATTTTTTAAATAATTTCTTTTCTTTTTTTTTTTTTTTTGCACACTGTATGAGCAGAATTTGAAACTAAGTATTAAAAAAATCATTTATATTATTGAATAAGTTTAAATTCCCGTGAAACTCGAGACAACAAACTTTACATTCATTTGCGCTTAAAATATTTTATGGAGATCTATTGGTCTATTGGTATAATATCAATAAAACGATACACTCGGAATAATCAATAGATCACTGCTCTCGTAGGATACTATACGCATGTATCAAAGCAATTAAATTGACAGTCTCCAGATTTACACCGCGAACACACGACACAAGGAAATAACCAAAATAAGAGATGAGTAACGGTGTGCATAGATAGTCATAACAAAATGTTTTTGCCATTATTAAGATGCGACTCAGCCTCCCAGGTTGCGCCACAAGCAAGTTACCCTGTACCCAATAAAAAAAATTACAACAAAGCCTCAGTCAATTTCCGAAACAAGTTTCGGCCGCACTCGGGGGAACGATAATCCCCCGTGCATTTGTCTCCCTTTCCCGCATCTAGAGGCTTGTAAAAATGGAGAAGGGGAGGAGAGGGGGTGAACGGTAAGTTGTTTTAAAGGCCAGCGCTTCTCAGTCCGGACTGTACGCCGAGATAACGATCGCTGATAATGGCGCAAAGGGTCGCCCGTTCCTGGCGTAAAAAAGCTCCGAGTTCAGCGCGCGGGAAGAAACAAATGGAGAGTCGCATGATGGAGTCACGTAGCGCGTCTTATCTTTTCCGAGGTCCGAGGGAACTGCGAGTTTGTGCGAGTTTTCTCGTGGCTCGCTCGATCCAAAGATACTGGGAAGTCCACGCCGGCGAAATATTCAGGATGCTGTGCGCTCAAGCACGTAGCAGTGCGATACGCTACTTCGAGCTTAATTAACGGGATCTGTAACTTAAAGAATTAGAAAACTACAATTGCAGAATTGTTTTTTTTTTGGGTAAAATCAAAATCAAAGTAAATTTTTTATCACCGTAAAAGTATTGTTGTTGTATTACGGGACATCACATTTTCTTCGTGGATTAAATTAAGATTAAGTGACTACTTTTAAATTAATAAGAAAATACACAATTGCACAAGTTACCCATCAAAATTGGTCTGACTAATGTAGGATAGTACTACTGTGGGATGTACTCATAGTTATGGAAAATAGGATAATTTTTGTCGGACTATACTAGGATAGTACTACTTACGTAAAATTGAATGTGCAAAGTATTCTAGTTTTCGTATCCAACAAAATTGGCGTAGCCTCGAAGTATGGGCCTTTTCTCGGAGTCGCCGTTTTTGCTGAAAACCATATAATCAGCGGCGTATTTCCGATGAAATTCCGGCACCAATACGTGTCGAACTTACGGGAACTATTTCGCGATAACATACAAAAAAAGCCGTGTGCGAGGCGCCTGATCTATTAATTAATAAAATTTTTGTACAGTAGATTATTGAATTTCACATTCGGTTAAGGATAGAGCATTAATCAATAGGAATCGATTATCTTCCTTAGTTTTTATGAACAAAAGAATTCACTATTTTTTAAAAACTTTTATTTTAATGATCTTTCATTAGCAGAAATAGCAAATCTGTAACTGATGTGCAAAAAATGTGAAATAATAGGTCATAATACTAATGGCATAGTTACGTAACCATATAACTGTCAGTGTGCATCATGACACGAAATGATATTATTTGTGATGCGTTCTTCTGATTTAATTTCCCAAGAGAATGCAGGAATCACGGAGCATAAATAGAGTTGACTTCTGAGTAGTCAACGGTTTAATTTATCTACTCCATAGTATTTCGGAAAGTCACATTAACGATTTGAACTGAATTAATTACCAATGATGCGCAGTAAATAAGTAGACTAATTCGATGGTTCCAAATAAACAAGACCCACGTCATGCTTAACGATCCCAATTACATCGCGTCAGGGTAAAAACAATATATCTGCAAGCGATTCAATTCAATCTCATAAATTAGAATAAGCCGTTGACATCATAATTTAGACTCGCTGTTTAATATTGATCAGCGCAAGATTTATCATTGGCGAAATACCGACCGTACGAGCATCCCCAATCGATTACCCTCCGATAATTATTCAACCCCAAAGGATCTGGAAACAGCAATAGTCCGTGGACAGAAGGGGGCACATTTTTATAATCTTGCCATTTTGCATCCGACCACAAAACTAAAGCTGTGATCGGATAAGTTTTGAAGAAAAAAATAAATAAATAAAAGCATATGTAGCAGGGCGGATGCAGCAGCGACACATAATTATTATTCCGCGCAGTCCTGTGGGAGTTATGCCGGATAATCAGAAGTTTCCACAGCGTCGACGCAGGACTCTTAATTCGTGCGCGGGATTAATCAAGAACGACATGGCGAGTTGGCGGATATATTGGAAGCCAAGAATGCATAGCTCCTCTTGGTTGTCAGTCCAATTTTTACAAGTTTTCTCCATAGTGATTCCCACCCTACCACCCTGCCCATTTCCCTGGAGTATCAGCGACCACTCGTTAATCAAGCTATAAATCTGATGACCTCCAGCAACTGTGCGTGGTAATAATGTTACGATGACCTACGTACGGAGCTATGAATATAATTATAAGGAAGAGCGGCAAGTCGCTAATAATATGGAATTATCTTCGAATAAAGTATACACGTCTTTTATTAAAAGGGACTGCATGAACTTCGTAAATCGAGGTATAAATTACTATTAGAAGAGATGACGAGCAATGTAGCATTAAAAATTTCATTACTTATAGAATTTTCTTAATTCACTATACCCATCGAATTATTTAGAAATCAAGACACTTAATTTCCTTCTCATTTAACAATAAGTTAGATGCGAATAATCACTATCACCTATCAAAGAGGCGAGGAAGATTTAGCGAAAACATTTTCGTAAAGTGCTCGGCCATTACGCGAGCCGAGCTCGCATTCTTCTTTAACAGCCATTCGGAGAATTCGGAAGATCGAGGGTGGTCCACTCCAGCAGGTCGGGGTTTAATTAGACTGCGAGTTAACGGAGGGTGGAGTGCATCTGCGAGCGCGAAAGTGACCGCTAACCGACCGTCAATTGCGAGATCCGAGTGTCGGCTAAATCCTTTGAAGCTCGTGCCTCGCCATCTCGTCGAAATCTCTCTGACGCTGGCGCGATCCAATTGCGAGCGACAACATTTTTCGTCCTCCCTTCACGGCTTCGGCGCTAAAGCATCTCGCGGTTTCATCCACAAACGGAATGCTTTAGTACCGCGAGTCTCTAAATAAAGCGGATTAGCCCGAGCGCATCAAGTGGTTCCATCGATTACCGGATATTATCGTGGAATTAATAATGCTCGATACACGGAGAAAAATTTTCCATTAAAAATTACTATAGTTTTCCCTAAAGCAAGGACAAACTGGAACTATCAAAAAAATTGCGATAATGAATAGCAAATTTTATTGTAAATATAGTAAAATTTAATATA
>JAWWEN010015071.1:0-21683 GCA_035582955.1 Sycophila texana | reverse complement strand
AATTTTCGCAGAAGCACGTGCACAGTGCACGTGCTTCTGCGAAAATTGAATATTTTTAGGTTATGTGATCTTGCGCCAAATGTCGCATTTATGGAAACCAAACTTTAAATTTAAATACTAAATAATCGGTAGGGACTTTTGTATATATATTTTTAAATGATAATTTTTTAAATTTCCTTTAATTAAATATATAGTAATCTATATATAACTATAAGTTAATCTATGGGTGAGATGGGTGAGGTATTCAGGTATTTAAAGAAACAGCTGTTATCATTTTTACAATAAAAAAATAATTTCAAAGTGAAAATTTTCGTAATTGCTATATAAAAAGAATTGGTACTTCGTTTAATTGTATTTCAAATATTTTGGAAAAGTTTAAATAATATTTTAAAGAGTATCACAACTGAGGTAGCAGTACAAATATTGTTTATTTTTGAATTTTACAAAATTGTTTTTCATTTATTAAATAAAATTAGTATTTATATACCATTAATCAATAATAATAATTATTAGTCAATTTAATATAAAAATATAATATTTCATTTTCTAAAATAATTTGTATAATTATTTGCACTTAATACTTTCTTTTCCATTAAAAGCAATGATACAAATCATTGTACAAGTTTTAAAAATTCTTCAATAGAATCTTTGTCTCTTTGAAGCCAAGCTGAATTAAGCTTTATTGTTTCAATACTTTGTTGCACGTTTCTTTCAGACCCTGGAGTAGGGTGTTCGTCAAAGAAAGATTTAATCTCCTGTGCATAGTCAACTGTGATAAAATGTTGTGTCAAAGATTTAATTAATTTAGTCAATAAAAATCCACTTTTACAACGTTCCATAAGTGTATCATAATTGTCTTTAAAAAATTGCCAAGCTAGAACGCGGCCCTTATATGATGAGGTGACTGACGATATTACAAAAATCGTATCCTGCGATTTAACTTCGCTACTCAAAGAAAATTCCAAGGCTCGGCGCAATAAATTTTCATCTTTAGTCGCTCCAAGTGAGCCGAGAATTCGAGTTTTTTCTTCATTTAAATCGGTACTACGATATATAGTCATTAAGGTGTCGAAAGTAGAAACATTACCCGCTGAAAGTGCTGCTCGATAAACTGCACTTCTCAAATCAGGAGGCAAGATTACTTTACCAAATACATGATCTTGAAATCGGCGTTTTGCTTCTTCTAAAGCTGACTTGTCCTCAAATGAGATCATTTTACTAATAATTAGTGCTCTGCAATAGTAAATATAAAATTATTGTTGAACTATTTTATAAAAAAAAGAAGCGTATATTTAAGTAAAAAATACCTGAAAAGAGTAGTTAGATGACCGTCTTGAGAATTTTTATCCCAACCCAAGTGACTGTAAATATTTTTTGTAAGCAAGCATCCAAATGTTTTAAATTTTTCGTTTATTTCCAAATGCGATATAATTGTTTCAATTTTATCCAAACAATTCATAATGCTAAACCATACTGTATAATTGTTTTCATTCTTGAAGGCCTGCATAAATTTTAAAACTTGGCCTGCTGAAACATGACCTGCTTGAGACAATGCTGAAAGATCATCCAAAAGACCTAATCTATCCAAAGGAGGAAGACTGCGATTTTGAATAGCAGGTACAAATGCTTCAAGCAAGTCATTACTATATGCTGTTCTGTACACTCCAACTGTTCCTGAATTAACTTTTAACCAGGAATTTTTAGAAATTCCTTCAAATTCTATATCTTTTGTTTTTGTATCCATAAGATCTTCTTTTACAAGTTTTTCTGGATTTGCAGAACTGCTTACTGTCATTGGAATAACCCACAAACTATTTTCTTCATCCCGGGTACCATCAGCTAAAAATTTTTGTTGAGTACATCTCAGAGTGCGTTTATTTGGATCAGAAGAAGCAACTTCTGAAACATTAAGAAAAGGGAATCCTTTCTGTTTTGTCCATGTTGACATAACATGCTGAACTGGTTTATTACTTGCTTTCTCTAAGGACCTCCATAAATCTTCCGTTTGAGCATTTGAATACTTATACTTTTTTAAATACAAACTCATACCTTTTCTAAAGTTATCCTCTCCTACATATGAGTAAAGCATTCTTATGATACTTGCACCTTTATTGTAGCTTATATCATCAAAAATTTCATTGATTTCTGATGGGTGATTAACTGGAACTTCAATGGGATGGCTATTCTTTAAGGCATCCAATTCTAAAGCTTTGATATAAGTATCAGTCACAAATTGTGTCCAGATGTCATACTCTGGAAATAGTAAATTCACACTTAAAAACTCCACAAATGAAGCATATCCTTCATTTAGCCAGACATGAGTCCACCACTCCATTGTAACAAGATTTCCAAACCATTGATGAGCAAGTTCATGTCCAACAACCAACGCTACTTTTTGTTTAATAAACTCTGAAGTATTCTGTGGATCTACGAGAAGACGAGTTTCCCTGTAAGTTACCAAGCCCCAATTTTCCATTGCTCCAACGCTGATGTCTGCAATAGCAATTAAATCCATTTTTGGCAATGGATAAGGTATATCAAAATAACTCTTATAATATGGTAGGACTTTTGTTGCAACTTCCAATGCAAACTTTCCTTGCTCTTGCTTCCCTTTTGGAGTGTAAACTCGAACAAAAACATCATCTTTAGTACAATCTTCAATAAAATCAAATTCACCTATGACAATTGCTACTAAGTACGTGGACATTATAGGTGATGTATCAAATGCAACAGTTTGTAACTGTGCATCTGATGAACTTGATGTTTGAGACTTTACTGGCTGTAATTTAAGGCAGGTAATAATTAGAAGACATTTAAATATGAATAAATAAATTATAAAACTTTACCATATTTGAAAGTGCTACCAGGTCCTTTGGTACTGTCAAAATAATATCAAATTTTGATTTCAAAGCTGGCTCATCCCAACAAGGAAAACATCTTCTTGCATCTGTAGCAGCAAATTGAGTAACAATTGCATACTTTGTGTTTCCATCAGAACTAAAAAGTGATTAAATAACAATGGTTATTTAATTATTTTATAATATAATTTGTTTAATTTCTATGAGATAGTATGATCACCCAATATATTTGCTTCTATAAATGCCTTTTAATTTATCATTAATTTCAGCTTGAAATTCTAAATGTAACACAGCAGATTTTTCAACGGGCAATTTTTCTGAAAAAGTGATAGTGGCAATTTCATTTTCTGCGTTAGTTTCAATCTTTGTAGACTGAAGCTGCTTTTTGTCATTGTTGCTGATGTATACTGCTGATTTAATAATTATTTCAGCAGAATTAAGAGTTATCGAAGAGGTAGGCTCAAAAACCTAAACAAAAAAAAACATTTCATTTTTAAAAAATAAACAATTTTTTTAAATAAAATATGTAAGTAGTAATTTTAAAATAAAATAAATTGAAATGCAACAATGAAATTTTTTTTGAAAATTAGAACTTTGTTAACCTCTAAACAAAGAACGAAGAAACAAGGAAAAACTAAGAAAACTGGTTTTTTATTGGCACTTGTATACAGCCTCGTGGCAAATAAATGTAATTAAATCTTAAAACTCACCTCGATCGTGACTTCTACTTTTCCATTGCAGGTAAAATTAACAAAATTAGGTTGCAAGTGAATCTTGTAGTGGCTCGGCTTGATATTTGTCGGTAGCCGATGAAAGGTAGACATTTCTGCTGCTTTCAGGGAGCTAACTGCTCGACTACAACAGATCCATTCGGCGAGAAGAGCAACAATAAAAACGGTTCTGCTATCAAACTGACGCCGAAGTAAATACATACTGCGCGAATTTCCTGGAATTAAGTATAGTGTATACACTGTGAAAAAATGTATAATTGGCTCAACGATTGGCAGTATTGGCACTGTTAAATACTTGCAACTCAGAAGAAGTTGTTATTTTGACAGCGACATCGTTGATTGAACGGAGATAAAATAACAAAAAGATCTGTCAAAAGCAGCTCTATACGCTGTTAAATTAACAGTGATAATTTTTGTGCAAAAATTTACAAAAATGTTCAGAAATGTTTATAAGTGTGTAAAAACCTTCTATTTCGACACACATTTTTGAACAAATTTAAACAAAAATAGACATTAATTTACATTTTTAGTCCGAATTAGAGTTAAAAGAAAGTATATATAAAAAAGTATAAAAATGTTTAAAACCGTTAAAAATGTTTACTTACTGTTACAGCATGTAGAAATAATATTTTTGAATATTTTTAAACAAAAATAAACATTTTTAGACATTTATTATAAACAAAAATAAACATTTGTAAACATGTTTGCACAAAAATTATTTCTACCATGGATGCTATTAAAATATTAAATTAACAGTGTAATTATTAGATTAACAGTTGAATTGTTAAATTAACAGCTTTTTTCTGTTGGAAGTATTTAACAGCGCGAATTATCAATCGTATACTAAATTTTTTTTCAGTGTAGGTGTAAAAGTATAAATGCAATACGTAATAATATAATATAGGGAGATATGCCTGAGGTCTTATATTTGTCACTCGATAATTACTGAACTCATTACAATTATTTTTTATTCGCATATTACTTTTTGTTTTTACCTATTAAGAAAACCGCTGCTAATAGATTGGCCCTTAGTTTCTTCAAACATAATTTCAGTCTTCCTTTTTTTTTATTTATTAATAATAATTTTTTTTTACAAAATACCTTTTCTGAAAATTTTAAATTAATTAAAGCATTTTGGCCCGAAAATTAACGTAATTTCATGATTTTTTTTAGCGAAAGTAAATGTTTTTTGAAAAAGATTTTTATTGCATTTATTATTACATATTTGAAAATATAAATAACATTTTTTCCCCCAACAAAAAAATTAAAATGGCGGCCCTGAATGAAGCCGTGCGCGGCATAAAAAATTTGCGCAGCACACTCTACGGCCCTACCAAGTGATCTGAAACAAAAAAAAAAAAAAAAAAAAATATTCTTAAAATAGATTAAATTTGGCGGGGGACCTTGTGATTTCCCGATTTTTAAAAAACCCTTTTAAAAAAAATGACGGCCATGACGAAAAAGAAGGCCCTTTTTCCCCGTTTTTTTGTTTTAACGTTGAAAAAACAATAATAATAAACATTTTTTTTTAAAATGCTTCCTGAAAACCCCCTAAATTGAATAAGCTTTAATTTGAGAGGAATCGTGTGCGGCGCGCAAAAAAAACGGGTATTTCGAGAAAGGATTAGATTAGATAACGAAAATACTCGTTCCAATGTTTAATAATTTTTAAACGAAACTCAAAATTTTACTACTACAAAGCTTCCTCTAAGCAAAATTAACAAATTTTATTTGCTATATGATCGCTAAATCGATAAAAAAAGTAATTTAAGTAAACAGTTATTCACGTACCAAATGACTTCACATCCTAATTATATGTAAAGTAGTTATATGACTATAAGAGATATATCTAAGAAAAAGTAGAATAGAGCATAATAAAAAATAGCAATAGTATTATTGAACCAATAACCCATAAGGAGAAGCCTCGTGGCACGTACCAGTACACTTGTACCGAGAACAGAGAATATTAAAACTTGTTTGTTAAGTATAAATACTTATGTATATTATAGATAATTTACAAACTGGCCTCCTATGGATAGTCGCTATTTTACAGAAACCAGTCAGAAAGAAAGTGTTTCATTGGTGGAGATGAAAAAGTTTCTAAATTTCCTAAAAATTCAAGGCGACATTGACAACGCAAATTTTGAATATCCCTTCGCAATGTCTCAATGGTTCATGCGAATGATGGGCATTTGGCCGACCGATGACTATGGCTTTCAGAATTGCAAGTTTTTTGTGACATTGTCTGTCTACTTGTTCCTCGTGTATTCTACGGGCATCGCGATCTTCACCGCACCTAGCCGTACGGAATCTTATAAGAGGAGTTTGTACTTAATCGTAGTTGTAACTACGACTGCGAAGCTGATGATTATCAAGATAAATAAAGGCAGATTAAAAAAGATTTTGGAACAAATTTCAAGCAATTGGCAGATATTCATGTACGAATCAGAACAGTCGAGGCAAGTAATGACCATTTTTGCGAATCGAGGACGGATGATCAACATTTTTTTGACCATATTCTCACAAATAAGTTACATAAGTAAATATTTTTTAATTCCTAATTATATTAATTATATTGATCTACAAAATAATTCAATAAGAGAAATAATTTTTTGGCACAGTATTTGTTACATCGTTTGAAATTAATTTTTACGAGAATGCGATGGTCGTAGATGGAAAAACGATAAATGCGATATACCCAAAGGATCTGCTAAATCATCAAAGTCTTATCCTTTTGTACATTCTTGAAGTGTTTTGCAGTCAAGTACATGTAATGTGCGTTTTAAGTATGGATTGCTTTTTTATGATTTTAATTCTCCATGCCACAAGCATGTACTTAATAATTGGGAATAAAATTGAAAGCAGTTATACGAACAAGTTGATCTATGGACATCGTATGAAGCTTCTCATTAAGAAGCACATGAATATTATAAGGTATCGTACGTTTGTAAAAGAAATATTCCGACTTTTTTTTTAAAAAAAAGTATATAATTTCTTATCGATATTCAGATTAGTTAAAAATATCGAAGAATGCTTCAATATCATCCTTCTCACGGACTTTTTAAAATATACTTTACATTTTGGAATACTAATTCATCTTATAAGGATGGTATAAGTATAAGTATACCTATTTTTTAAAGAATTAAACGATTGATGAAATAATATAATTTCAGCATTTCCTGTCGAAAAATCTCTTTAGTCTGTTCGAGGCTTGTGTTTTTTTGTACTCTATAAATTGTTTTATATTCTTACCTTTCTTTTTTATTCAGCGGATGATTGATGCGGTAATTATGAACAAATTATAGTTACATATCCTGTCTTTTCGAAAAATTCATGAGTCTGTAAAATTATTTTAAAAGGCTGAAAGGATTGGAAATCTTACTTTTTTTTCTAATTGGAACAACAGCGATCTTACAACACGCAAATACATTATACTAATAATTCAGCGAGCGCAGAATGCAGACGCAATTAGTGCTGGAACATTTTTTAAATTGACAATGGCTTCGTATAAAAATGTAAACTGCTTATCTACAGTATAACCAAACTAGTAATTTTTTTAATAATGCTGAATTATAAATCATTTTAGATTCTATTAACTGCTGTATCGTACGCTTCTCTTCTGTTTGCCATGAAGTAACATGATAACGACGAAATATATTATAACAGTAGCATACAACAATGCTAGTTGAGCATTTGTTTAATTTAATTTGAATTTAAAATAAATGGCTAAAATTGATATTTTGAATTAGCTTTTTTTACTTCTTATCCTATAAATAAATATATTATATTGATTTTCTAAGTGAACATATCAGCTTCAGTGTTCGATAGAAATCTATTCGTAATTATAAAGCATACCGCAAAAATCAAGTTTTGTATAGCTTATACTTATTTTCCTGGTTATTAAAATTTCGCAGTATATATTCATTCTATTTTTTCAGCTGGAGCATTGTAATTTGTCCGCGTTCTGTTATCCAACAGTATTAAAGCTTAATTTCCTCCAGCTTTATATAAATAGCTCTAATCGCAGAAATAAACCGTTAAATTACCAGATGTTATACGCTTTTTAAGCATTGCAAGATAAAAATTAAGGACATGTATTTGGCGATCGCCGTACTAATATATAATATAATTATTAGAAAATACAGTAATAGTATAAATGACAGTAATTTAGATCGCCTGTACTTTTTAGCTTCATTGGAGAATTCATGAAGATTCAAGAACGTTTCTTTAAGAACTGCGGGAAAAACATCAATACTATTTTATCGCGTAAATGATGAACTATAGGTATAATATGTACTTTAGCTCAAATTACCGAACGATAATTAGTCTCTTCTTTTACTTACATTAGTTATTTTTTAATGAACTTTCATTGTCCCATTTCGTAACAGACAGGATTAATTAGATTAACAAGATATCATTTTTCAACTACCAATGTAAATACTGCATTTGTCACAGCGCAAGTCGTAATAAATAAATTTATTCATTCGTTGACTGCCATTTCGCAAACAGCAGCAAGAATGAAAGGGTTTCACAACTTTTTACATGTATGGGGTGATATCGTCGATTCGAATTTTAATTTTTCTTTTGGAGTGTGTCCATGGTTCATGCGGCTTTTGGGCATCTGGCCGTTCGATGACTACAGCTGTCAAAAGTTTAAATATTTCGTTACGCTGGCCGTGTACGTGTTCAATTTGTACTGGACAAGCACTTCGATCTTCACTGCATCAAGTCGTTGCGAAGCAATCAAAAGACTTCTGCACTTGGTTATAGCCATCGCTACGGTTATCAAACTCATAGTACTCAAATGGAAGAAGCATAAACTGAAGCAGATTTTATGTCTTATCCGTATCAATTGGGATGCGTATGGACTCGAATCTTCTGAGGCTAAGAGACTAATAACTACTTTCGCAAATCGAGGGAGGTTCCTCAATCACGTACTGACCCTGTTAACGCAAATTGGTTTTTATTGTAAATATTTAATAACACTCAAAAAATAGATTTTAACTGTTGATTGAATGGATTTATTCACAGTTTTTTTTTGCACAGATATTGTGATGACGCTTACAGTGAATTTTCACGAGGATGAAATAGTTGCAGATGGAAAAATTATTAACAAGGTTAATCCTTTGACTTTATGGAATCATAAAAATCTAATATTTTTATACGCTTTAGAAGTAGTGGGCAGTCAAGTACATGCATGGTGCGTAGTCACTATAGACACTTTTCTAATAATTATTGTCCTCCATGCTGTAAGTAAGTATGAAACTATCGGACTAAAAATTCACAGAAACTATTCTAAGAATAACGACATTATTAAGGAGCATACTGACGTTACAAGGTATATATACAGTAACTATTAAAATATAATTAATTTATAAGAATTTATCTGCTCTGTATAACTATATAATTATTGATTTAGATTGGTTGGATCCATCGAAGATTGTTTTAATATCATTCTTCTCGTAGACTTTTTAAAGTACATAGTTCATTTTTGTATACTGATACATTTAATCAAATTGGTAAGTCGCAATTTTCAAGAGTATTTACTAAATTGTTTGAATCTTCATTATTTTTGCAGCTTTTTATTACTAAGAGTGAATTGAAAATACTTGAATGCGGCTATGTAATCGTCATAAATTTCTGTATGCTTTTATCTTTCTTTTTCATTCAACAAATGATAGATGCGGTAACAAACTATTAAGTTAGACAAATTTCCAAATATTATCTGTGTATAAACAAATATTTATTTTTTAAGTCAGAAAAAGTTGGTGTTAATGTGTACTTAACAAATTGGAATGAAATTAATTGTAGAGAATATCATTATGTCCTACTAATGATGCTGCGAGCTCAAAATTCGCATAATATTACTGTGGGAAAATTTTATAAATGTTCAATGGCTACTTATAAAAATGTAAGATATATCAGTCGTAGAGACGCATAAGCGTGAAGTATTTGAAATATCATGCCATAAATTTCATACTCAATCACTTATCTCTTTTAGGTACTAGCGGTAACTGCGTCGTATGCTTCAGTTTTATTTGCAATGTTATCATTTAGTCGATAAAATGTAAAAAAAGTAGTTTAAAAATGTTGTTATTATTGGCATATTAAGTTTTACAAAATGTTCTCATGTATTAAGTAGGTAAAGTAATTCTGAGAAAGGTGTACTCAAAATTGTTTTGAATTATTAAATATTTATGCAATAGTCGTTTATTAAGATTAGACTTATCCTTACATTATTAGTTACGATGCTATTTCATTCGATTCCTCTTTCATATAACTTTGCAGGTGCTGAGAAACAAGCTCTTTTCAAATAGAGATATGAAAAGTTTCTTTGACGACTATGGCTTTCAAAAGAGCAAGTACTCTGTCCCATAAGCGTTTTTTATACTCTAACAATAAGAATATATAGCTTTTCTGAAGACTTCACTGAATCTAAATGCATCATTGTAAACTATAGAGTCATATAGTGATTATTAAAAAATATTAAATAACAGATTATTTTAAATACTATGTCTGTTTTGAGTGTTCAATTATTTGGTGTACAATTATTATTCAATAAATTTAAACTGGTTATCGTTACTAACGATATAAATTCCTATGTAGATTCGATTTATTATAGAAGTGGTTATATCATTTTTTATTGTCAGTAAATATTTTAAATGATTTTTATAATTTTCCTTTTGCTTATTTGCAAATAGTGACGTTTAAATTATATCTTCCTTTTGCTTTAATGTTATTAAAGTCTTTTGCTTCCTCACAGAGGAAGCTTTGTAACACAGTAAAAAAAAGTTTTTCTCGAAATATGTTATAGAAATTCGTGGAATGTTTTTGGATAATTTTATGTTTTTCGAAAATGTTTGTACTATGGATGTAGGTGTGTGTGTTTGTATGTATCACGTCATATCTCAGGATATTATATTATTCGATTTTAATGAAACCCCGTACTTTCGTTTTTATATCCTAGACCTTTTTTTCTGTTGTTTGTTACGTTCATTTGTTCGTTTTTTATGGCGAAATTTTGATTTTAAGAAAACAGTTTTCTGTGTTTTTCATTAAGATAGGGTCAATATAATCAATTCTTTTTAAGTGCATTTGATAGGTCATAAAATTTCCTATTTTTTTGCCGTCAGAAATTTTTGATTAACCCTTAAGGGTTAACTATCGTCATTTTTTGTTATACAGCGATAATTTTTTTAAAAACTCGTATCTTAGAAAATAATTATTAAAATCGTTTAAAAATGTTCGTGGTTACGGCACTATATCGAATTAAATAACATACAATTTTTAAATTATTTTATTAATTAATTTCAGAGAAAAAAAATAAAAGTGATTTTTAAGTTTTCCCTATAACGGGAGTAAAAGTGAATTAATCGAATTTAAATGTTGTAAATTGTTAGTATTTTATTACAGATTTGGCAAGTTCGTTGAACAGTTTATAAGACTGATTTATTTTAGAGAAATTTAAGATTTTTCGTTTTTTGAAAACTTTTTTAAATTTACTATATCTAGAGAACGGTTGGGTCTTTCACGTTCAGTAATGGCTCTGCATTCTTTTCCTTTTTTCACCAATTTTCGAACTATATATTACTAAAAAAGTTTTGTACGTTTTTGCTTTTTTGTATTATTGTAGAAACTTTTTTAATATACAGGGTGTAAGACGATGGATATATTTTTTCTATTCACTATTAATTAAATTTTATTAAATTTTTATGTAAAAACAATATTTGTAAGTATTATTTATCAATTTGTTTATATATTGCGAAGATATCTGATAATAATTGTTACGTAATTTAAAACAGAACAATATTTAATATTCAACAGAAAAAACATTTAATAAATTCCTTATAATAATTTATCGTTCTGTCAGACATCTATTCTTGCATCATTATTTCTTTTCCTTTTATTCGTACTAAGATCGATATCCATTTGAAATGACTGCTCTAAATTTGTATTAGGTTCTTGCAAATTGTTTGTTTGGGAGCAACAACCCCTCGCCATCATCGTCATCGCCGTCTGGCATTTTTCAACAGAGGCCGCCGAGCCGGCCAAAAAATTGTTTCCTTTTCCTTTCAGATCGCAGTAAAAATCCAATTCAAGAAAAAAAAACACAAACTTGACTCCTTGTATTCATTTCAAGCTTGCTACTGCAAGATCAACTATTTTTCAAACTATCAAAATCCAATTCTTAACGTTTATTTCTCAAATTTAAGCGCTCAGTCGCTCGCGTTAAAAGCTCTCTGTCAGACAACGTTAAAAGCTTTATTGGCGCCATCTATGAGATGGATTGAAACTACAATAGTCCTAGCTTTTGATGCGAATTATCGCAGTATCGCGATCATCGCAGGGTAAATTCCGTTTCAATTATTCACGCATAATTCAGCAGAGTAAAGGCAAGAAGCGTTTATACCTCTACAAGTCGACGCTAGGGGGTAGATAGGAGTATGCTCCTTATGATAATAATTGGAAATTACACGTAAAAGCTTAGTTTTTCTCTCATGTGTTGGCTTAAACTACATTTTCATTCCACGCAAATTTAATTTTGATGTCAATCGGGTTTATGTAGGCGATTATCAGAGGTGTAAATTGATATCGAATTTACATGCTGAAAATTCGTTGGGAAAACTGTGATCGTGAGCCAATAGATCATAAATTTAATCGTCAGTGTCACGCTCGCAAATTCATTGGATTTTGTGATATTCGTAGCCTGGTAAAAGTACGCGAGAAATCAATCAGTCGAGAAATTTGTTTTTCCAATTTCGGTCAACGATTTTTCAACATTCGAATATTTTATAAACGTTGCCTTTACTTCACCTTTATTTGAAGAATTTTTATTGATTTTAAAATTAAAATAAAAAACGCCTTGAATAATTTAGAAATTTTAAATTAAATACTTACTTTTATTGCCTAGAATAATTTATTTTATGGTTATTTATTTTTGGGGTGGGCCTTCGGGGCATAGGGGGCCATCCCATGCATTTGGTGTGAATAACATTTATATTAACAAGTTTCATTTAAATTAAAGCATTTGCATTATTAAATTGCAGTATTACAATATAATTTTTGTATGCAGTAATACTGCAATGTAATAATGATAATTTTTCAAAATGCTTTAACTTGAATGAAACTTGTTAATAAATGTTTTTCACACCAAATGCAACATAATTAAATGGGGTGGCCCACTATGTCCCGAAGACCCACCCCGCTCCATGGTCCGCTACACCCCGACTTCCCCTATATATTGTGTGCGAATCAGCGGATTACATAAATAAGTGGGGTACAAAAAATAATAAAAAAAATTTGAGAGCACGACTACCAGACAAATTTTTTTTTGTTCCTTAGGTGTTCCCCAACATGAAAAAAATGTTAAACAATGTTAACACGTTTTCGAAATATGCATCTTTTTTATCTTCAATTTAAGTTTTAAAACACATTTTTTTTTATTTTACCCTTTAAAACTTAAATTGAAGATAAAAAAGTACATATTTCGCAAAAGTGTGTTTAACATTATTTTGGTTTACTGTATGACCTATGATAGAACAAGAAAAAAATTTAGAATAGACGTACCACGACATTTTTTTTTATTATTTTGAACCCTCTAACGTGTTTTTTCTGTATAGAATTCCTCATATAAATTCATCATTTATGACCAGCAAAAAAGTTTGGCAATCGATAATCCGTATTCACGATTTTTTTCACGTTGGGGGATACCTAAGGAACAAAAAAAAAAAAAAAAAAAAATTTGAGCGTGCTCTCAAATTTTTTTTTTATAATTTTTTACCTCAATTAATTGTTTTATGTAGTCCGCGGATTTGCCCACATGCAATTTTTTATTTAAAAGAATTACCCTCAGATAGTTACGTTCTTCTGTCAGAGTGCCATAGATTTACATCACATAATTTATAAATTAATTATTTTTTTTAACTTATTTAAAGAGCAGATATTTGAATAATTGAAATGCATAAATAAATGTAAATATATCCTTACATTAGTGTACTTAAAGGGATGTTGTCAGGTTGCGTCATCAAATTGGCTTTCCAGCAGTCTCGGTTAATTTATTTTAATTATAGTTGATGCAATTGATCATCAGTGACACCAGGGAAATTCAAACATCTACACTGTTTATTTACATATACATATTCGTCAGAATTCGATCAATTTGCAAAATATAGAATGGAATTTACATACAATAAATTTAATAATAATTTTTCAAATATTTTTAAAAATAGGAGTGGCATTCATAAAAAATGCACGTCTCGTATGTTGCTCACGAAGAAAAGCGCACTTCATGAATTCTCCTAAAGAAAAATACATATTCCCAGGATTTCCGCGCGAAAAAGTACGTTTTCAGAGTTTTCTGCGAAGAAAAGCTCATTTTGTGTTGTGATTTACCTAAAATGTGATTTTTCCGTGGAGAGCTTGCAAAAGGTGCTTTTCTTTATGGCGAATTCGCCGATATACTTTTCTTCATAGAGAATTCGTAAAATATGCTTTTATTCACGCATGTCTCGTGAAATGTGTTTGACTTCACGGAGCTTTCCTAAGGAAAATTAAAACTAGCTTTTGTTCGTTAGAAGCGATGATGCAGTACTCTACAAAAGTATCTTAATCAATTACATTTAAAAAGCTATACAGAAATAATTTTCCCGTAAAAATTACGTGCATGAAAAAACGTAATCAGGAGACGGTCTGAAGCACTGAAAATTTTTACAGGAAAATCCTTGTAAATGTTATTCGAAGCTAATAGAACAGGAAAAACTCCGTAAAACTTACGGAGATGTTTCCGTAATTCTTACAGGAAAAGCTCAGGAATTTTTACCCGAAAAGCTCCGTAATTTTTAGAAACATCTCCGTAATTATTACGGAGCTTTTCGTATCCTGCAAGCTTCGGATAAAATTTACAAGGGTTTTCTCGTAAAATTTCCCCACGATTAGGTACGTATTTTCACATAATTTTTACGGTGAAGTTCCCCGTAATTTGTATGCGAAAATTCTTTCAGTGTACATTAAAACACTCAGACTGTGTCTCTTCCGCAGCGTCGCATATTTAAAAGGAATGATTCAATAACGAATCGATCGCAAACACTAGTGCTAAACGTGCGCAGGTACCGCCGAGTGAATCGCGAAAGGACGTGGCCGGTACATCTGTTGCGTCTCGGGCGCCGTCCTCCTGGCGCTCCGCTGGCATCAGGCAAAAAGCTCGTCGGGCACCGTCGGCGGCGTTGCGTTGCGGCGGCTCCGCACAGCTTCCTCCTGGCCGCCTGCCCGCGGAACCAGGGAAACGGGCCTGCGCATGCTCTCCTCGCGCCTCTGCCCCTTCGGCGCTCGCTCCTCCGCCAGTGGAGCGCGCGACTCGCTGCCGAGAACACGCGCCCGCGGCCGCGCGCACGCCTCTCCCCTTCAAGTACAGTCGCCTCTCTCCTCGCCCAGGTGCTGCTCACCACCGGTGCCGAGCGCGCGCGGTGCGCTCCTGGGGGAACTCGCCAGCCGGGAAGGAAGCGAAGGGCCGACCGACGAGCGTCTGGTGCGCGTGCGACATACCCGCGGGCGGCGATCGTCGCGAGGGGGGTGGTGCGGATGGCCGATCTCTTTCCGGGGGCGCCGAGGATGGCCGATCGCGCGGCATGGCGGCGGAGCGGGCCCCGATCGGCGGCGGCGCGCCGCGCCAGTCGCAGCTTCGGCAGCAGCAGCCGTGCCGGTGGGCCGAGCGGCCGGGCCGCGGGGCCCGCGGCAGCCTCCCCGGCGCGCTGATCCCCAGCAGCCGCCCAGCATGCCGAGGGGGACGCGCCGAGTCCGCCGTAAGACTCGCCGAAGAAGAAGCAGCAGCAGCAAGTGAGGCCGACGTCGGCAGAAGCGCGCACTAGCGCAGGACAGAGACGGACTCCGAGTTTCGTCCGAGCTTTTTTTTTTCTCGCGCAAGCGGCTGTTGGCGAAGTGCGCGCCCGCCGGGGGCCTGGAGCTCCGCGGCGATGAGAGTCGCGCCAGGCTGCTGCTAACCCGCCGAGTGAGAAGGTCAGTTAAAGTGAGTGTGCGGGGAATGGGAGTGCAATCAATGGTTCTTAGTGCGATTTTTTATTTACTATTATTATTTATTTATTTATATTTTTTTGGTGGGTAGGTGCTTTCGAGTGCTCTGGAGTGATGGGTTTTTTTAGTGTATTTTATTCTGTTGTGTGCGGGTTTCTATATGCACGTAGGTTATATAGTACTTGTTGAAACGTTCGATAGTGTGAAAATTTGTTAAAATTAAAGTTAATTAATACGATTGTATGTTATTCCTGATTAGGGGTCGATTTGCTAAAATGAGTTGGAATGGAAAATTATGGGAAACATAAATGTTAACCGTAACAAAAGCTCTACCGCCTAGTTACGATTACGTATTGTACAACGAAATTAGGTAAAATGTATGCCTATTATATAATCAGGAGTTATAAAAAATTTTTATTCAAATCGAAAATATAACAAGAACCAACATAAAATTTCCTTTCACTTAATAATTTCGGGAAAAAGGATGTTCAAGTTCAGGAATCTTCTGCGTTAATAGTTAACACAACGCTTCTTGACTTGCAAGCGAACCTTTACTTAAAAAGAAACTCGAGCGATATTAAATATGAAAAATGAATAAGAGGCTGAATGAAAATTCAACTCGAATTCTTAACAATTTTTCGAGTCAATTATAGATAGAAGCTCCGTTCAAAGGAATTTCCGGAACCCAGTCACGGTAGCGGGGTTTCTTTCTCGGTGCGTCATTGGTCAATTTATACGGCATTTCGGAATTTCGACATCCCTCTCCCACCGTACCTTCACAGTCATTCTCTATTTATATTTTGATTAATACATATGCTTTGATTAATATAATTCCTTATTAAATCTATGAAGATCGCAAACATCGTCAATTCGTAAATCTCATTAAACCCCCAGTAAAAAAAGCTGGCTATTTCCGAAAAGTCGAGATCCATCCTGCGAGCATTCCATAGTAACGACCCATCGGGCACACAGCAATCACAATTCCAGAACGCAAAATTCGATCTCGCGAAAAGAGAAAACGCGTCGCCGCTCGTAAAATTAAACGCGTAAATTAAAGGGAGACGACGCACGGTGACACAGTTTCGTCGCGTAAAAGAACGAAAGAGGCCGAGCGGAGATTCCCCATGTGTCTGTCGAAGTAGTGTGAGTATGCGCGCTCGCGGAAAAGACGTTTTTATCCGTCACGGAGGAAAACGCGCAGCGCGAGGGCCTCTCACGGCCATGAAAATTTTAATCTTCCTGATGCATGTGCGGAGGATCCTTTCTTTTATGGATTCAGCTTCATTGCTTATTACCGGATTAATGCTTGACGTTTGCGGGAGAAGAGTAGAGGGACAGTCCTTGTGTGCAGTATTAATTAAATTAGCCTAGTGCGGATGAGGTAATAGACTTGCAAATATACATGGAAATTATTGATGGCATAATGATGTAAATTTTTTAGATTTTTACGGTACGTAAATCGTGCAGTAGCCCAGATTAAAAAGACGGTATTGTTATATAATCAAAAATAAACCATAACGTGCTTCACGTGGAAGCAACTCGTATTTATTTAAATGAGCCGCATTTATTCTCTAGTTCAACAAATAATTACTTCCCATAGAATCGTCCATTATCGCACTAACGACAGCAGCACGGCCTTTTTAGGAGCAATTCAGCCCACGCATTACCGTAAAATCAAACTGCAGCTCGCGCTCTCTCGACAATCATCGCGTATCATTAAAATTCGATCAGCGGCTCTTGCGCGCTCGCTCGCTCGGAAAAACCACTTCCATTTCGAAAACGAGAAAGTGTAGGAAAAATTTTGCAGCGCCGCCGGATTTCCCGCCCGTCCCGATCGCCGCACCCCGAATTATTTATACGCATTTGCATAAAGCGCGGTTCGCGTTCGGCTCATAAATCGATAGGCGCGCGTCGGCCAATTCATTCCGACGCGCCGCATTGCTTCGCGATCGGTCCATTTTTGCATGATAATCGACGCTGCAGCTGGAATCCGGCAGCCCAGCCGATTTTCAATTTTCGTAGGCCGCGGACAGGAGGAGGCGGAGGATCGGAGCGACGAGCGCTTACGCCGCGGCTTTTAATCCGAATATACATTTATTTATTTACGGGGCGCGCGTTTTCCGAACCTCTGAATTATTGATGAGGGAAGCTCGCACGCGACCGGATTCTGCGCTGCCGCGGCTAATCGGTTTTACTTTTGAGCGCGCGCCGATAATAATTCATCGAGAAATCCCTTTCGCCTTCTGGACCTCGTCGGATTTGCTTGTAGCTACGAGCTTTGACGTATTCAGCTGCGATTTAGAAGGGTATTTTATGTAG
Source organism: Sycophila texana (assembly GCA_035582955.1). NCBI lineage: Eukaryota > Metazoa > Arthropoda > Insecta > Hymenoptera > Eurytomidae > Sycophila > Sycophila texana. Next base: position 3,748 of record JAWWEN010015071.1, on the reverse strand, counting down.
AGGAGAAGGTTCGGTACTCGGTGTATGGCTGCTTGAATCGATTTCATTTATTTTCAGCGTTTAAATTGAAAAAAGCTTAGGATTAATATTTTCGTGATTGAATGGGAAAATTTCTGTGCGCAATCGATATTGCGCTGTTTGATTCGGAGGACTCGTTTGATCATTATAAGTCCCAGTTATTACAATCGTCTTTTGTTTTAAAACGCGATTTGATTGGCTCACAGGCGAATCCGGTTAAATGGCGCTAAATTTAAAAAACTGACTTCAAAAATACGATTTAAAAAAAGTGTCCATTTTACTAGTATCATTAAAAATTCATCATTTAAAATATTTTTTTTATTTATTTAAATTACTTATGTTTCTGTAAATCCAGAAACCAGAATGTGGATTAAAAAATTCATTCGTCTGATTAGATGCTACTCTTAAATATACACAAACGGTTACAGTCAACATAAAAAAAAGTAAAAATTTCACCTCCAAGCAAGTAAAACAATTTGCCGCCGAGCGTTAATTTAACCGCGGGGTGGCGAGCGTGTTTGTGGAGCAGGCGGTTTATAATCGCGAAGGACTATCGCAATGGCGTTACGAAAGAGCGGCCCGTAACTTTCCAATGTTGCGCCGCCGTACACGTACAGACAAGCGAAGCCTCGGCACTCGGCTATCTCCAGAAATTGTGTTGCTTGCAGATGTTGGCTGGTAAAAGCGAGGCGTGGAAACTGAGCTTCGTAAATCCGCAGGGAAGTACTTCTCTCCGTTCCGCGCGATTAAAGACGGGAGACGGGATACGCGCGGCTCTCCGCATCCAGTCCGATTGGAATCTCCCATGTTTGTACTTTTCGAATTGCCCCCGATAGCGAATCTCCTAATTGATTGATTTAGCGGTATTTATATTGAATTGCCTTAATCAATGGTAATTGAACGGTAATTTTTATAATTAGCGGCTAAATACAGGTACAGAATGTGTTTTTATAAGTTTAATTAATTAAAGAAAAACTTTCGATTAATTTGGTGTTTTAATTTAATTCTGTTCTTTAATTTTTAACAAATTGTACTTGTTTAAAAACTATTCGTTATTTAAAAACTAATTTAATATGAGATATATCATTCCGTTAATGTAACATCCATTAATGAAAAATAAAATACCAATTCAATTTATATAAAAATCTGTAATAAAGTCGATATCTCCTAATTTAATTAAGCACAGCAGATATAAAGTTTCACTACAAGTCGCATGATGTAAAAAAATTTTCATAATAAAAATCTATAATAAGCTCTTTACTTAATACTTCCTTGCAGCTTAATTAAAAAACAAGAAGTTACATAACAATAACTTCAAGAAGTAACAAAAAGTAGCAGGATCAATTTACATGAAAATCCGTAAGAAGCTCAATGTCTAAAATCTCTCGCAGTAACTTCAAAACTGTTATTTTCTCCACAAAGTATATTGTACACAAAAAAAGCCGTGGCCAGACTGCAGATCGACCATTTATTGTACTGCAGAAAAAAAGAGAAGCATTCGTGGCTCTGCCGAGCCGAAAATGGCGAAGTGCTTATAGGATTAGATAGCGTGGCAACTCGTTAGCGGACTTGTCCATTGGGAAATCGAGCGGCGGGGCCCGCGGAGCCGCGTAACTCGCTCGCTTCGCGGTTATTATTGGCATTAGCCCGAGAGTGCACGGGCCAATTTTCGCGGTGGCTTCGATGAATCGCCGCACTGCTCGTCATTACCGTGGAATTTCACACGCTTTGCTCTTTTTTTTATTTTTTTATTTTTTGCGTTTCGCTTTTTTTGCACTTTCCTCTTTGTCGGTCCACTTCGGCTTTTCGCGGGGACGCGAATCATGGCAAAAGCATTTACGCTGCTATTTTAAAGGGACCGAAGTCATTGTACAGTGAGGGGCTAAAATTAAGCGGTGGATTTTCTTTTATCAACAAGTCTGTTTTTAAATAGGTTGTGGATTGAGTAATTCGTTTAAATAGTGATTTACGCGCAGTTTTTCGATGATTCAACTAAAATTGAAATTTGGGAAAATGTAATTTTTTTATTAAAATTATATGCTGGATAATGGAATTTAAAAATTTATCAAAACTCAAAATACAAGGAATTAATGGAGCGAAGTAAAAAGTTTATTTATGATTCAGATAAACTGGAGTAAATCAACTCGAGCTGCTTAAAACTTCCGAGGAAAAAGAAGTTATTTTTTAAATTTCCGAAATCCGAAATAAAAAGCTTTGTCGCGCTACTGTTTGGTTTACAGAATAATGAATGAATCCATTAACGCCAAGTTTTTAATTCTACTAATGCATAAAAAACGTTTTGAAATTAAAAAAAACTTGCGCGTATTTCGTGTAAAAAGAAAACGGAAGTGAGTACGATTTGCCTATTAAGAAATGGGTTAACTTTTACATTTCGAGGAACATTCGTCCGCAAATAAAACGCGACATAGAAGAATAAAATAATTAAGCAGTGTGTTTAGTCTCTCCTTTCTTTTTGAGAACTTAAATATTTCGTGCGACTCAGTATACATTGTTCGCGATAGTGCAGGTCCCGGATATTTACTTTTTCGGAAAAAAAATTTTCCATTTCTTTAAGCATGCGCTTCCTGGTTTCTCCTTCAGCGCTGGAAAAAAATTCACTTGCTCTTATTTCTTTACTACGTGAAGTAAGTACTCCGTGAAAGACCGTAAACTCCTTCAAGTTTCTCGACTCCATCTTGGAGTACAGAGGTAAATAAGCGCCTTTATTTGAAAACGATGCTTCCGCCAGTTGAGAAATTGCTGTTAGAAATTGTTTAAATTCGAAGCAAAATCTTCTTATACGATGAGGATCAATAAACGTTATATAATACGCTACTAAACGACGTTTTTTGCGATTGTTTTTTTTTTTGCCAGTAGGAAAAGGATTGCAGCGATTTGTAGAGAAAGTGGAAAACTTTTAAATGTAATATTTTACGAAATGACGTTTTGAAGCTCCGGGTAATAAATGTATTTTTAAGCGTCTGATATCGGCATGTTCGTGAAAACTTCAATTTCATTTTAAACTTTTAGTTAATTGAATAAACTTCTAAGGTATATACACAGTAACTAATTGACTTAAATTAATTTTCGATAGATATTTTACAATATGACGTACCCGCGCGGTTTAGTGTTCGTATCTGAATTTTGAAGAGCTCGGTTAATTTAAAAGAAAATGCAAATAGTTAAATAAAGATTGTATGAGAATCTGCAGCTCGTGCGGTCGGAGCATCGGCGGGCACGTTCGGGCGCCTTATTAACGGGACAGCAGGCACGCGCTGAACGTGTCGCAGCCCCGGGAGACGGACGATCCCGCGGGTGAGCGACTCGTGCTCCCCGATCAAATATGCATGCTCGCTTTTTCGCCGTGCTTCAATAAGTGCGCCGCGCGATGCGCACGCGTTTCGACTTCCGAGAGCATCGCAGTGCCCTTATCAAAGCCACGTATACAGGAATTCCCGTATACAGATTGCTCCGTCAGAGTTATTTTTAACGGGTTACGTATGTACACCTTGGAGCTTGGTTCGATTCGACATCGAGTGTGCAAGCGTCATGGAAGCGAAGCGAATGTAAAAGAAAATGATTTCGTATATATAATGTTTACTAGACAGAACGGATGGCCTTTGAAAAATTGAGGCGTATTTTTTTTATTCTTGCACTGAGAAAAAAATATAGTAACAGTTACTAGAAAGTTACTAGATTTTCTAGTAACATACGGCGCACACTAGAAGTG
>JAWWEN010015060.1:0-21684 GCA_035582955.1 Sycophila texana | reverse complement strand
AAATATGAGTGACTGTGATAATTATCGTATATATTATGAGATATGAAATGTAAAATATTGTATTTTTAAAATTTTGCCGTTTTTCGGTAAATAAAAGGCTATCTATCTATCTATCTATATCTCTCTCTACATATATCCACTCTGACGTCACCCCGGGACTAGTACCTAGTCCCTGTTGTGGATAAACCGTCGTGTGCCTCGCCCCTCTCCAGGGCATAACCCGCGGGGACTCGGGCTCACTCGTGGCCCTGGCGCTGATTCTGTCCGGGACCGATCCTTTAAATTAGTTTATCATATTCCGCGAGCATGGCGCGGCCGACGTCCTTGACGAAACCCACTCGTCGAACGAGCCGCGTGGATCAAGAGACCAGGTCGCCGACTTTGGTTTTGAGCGCCGGCCGCAACGGTCCCGCGAGAATTTTTGACGTCCCCGATTCCGCATGCATTACGCGTATTATGTACGTTCGGAGATGTCGACCTCCGACGCGCGCGCCTCCATCTTCATCTTCTCCTCCGTCCCTCCGTTTTTGTCTCCGTCCGGGCGGCGCGCATTGTTTGCCGGGAGACGTGCGGGCGCTTTTTTCTCCCATTGTCGGTGCCCCGAGACTACGCCCTCCCTCCTCGCCGCGCGTTTCGTCGCCGGCGTCCCTCCTCCTCCTCCTCCGTCCCTTTTTCGCTAATGCGCGACGTTTTTAAATTAGGGCTCGCGACGACTCGCGAGTCGAGCTTTGAGCCGCTTTGGCGCGTGGCTTTTCCGCCTCGGCTTTCCCTCTCCCGCCTCTCGAGTACCCGTTGTTGACTCCCCGAGCCGCGAGCACATTTTCCCCGGCTGCCGTACTTTCATTCCACGCTCCGTATATGCACGCGCGTGCGCGCGCGCTCGCCTGTGCCCGTTTAATTTATAGAGTAATGCGCGCGGCTGCCAGCGGGATTATTTTATTCGCGACCGTTGAAAGCGAGCCACCCGTGCCCGCTGCTCCTCACTTACACGTGATGACTTGCTACGTGTTTTTCTTTTTCTTTTTCAAGTGCACTATAGTAGTAAGTATTTTACTCGTCTCGGGGGCGTATTTAATTAAAGCTATATAATTAAGCTGATTTTGCTGTCTTGTCGCTCGACGGGAAATTGGCGCGGCTATAATGAACTGCGGCCTCGTAAACTTTAAATTGATTTTTAGCTGTTTTTGCGGTAAAGATACTGTAAATTAAATTGTTAGTCTTGGATATAAAAATAAAAAATACTGGTCTTTAAAAAAAAAAAAAAAAAAAAAAAAAAAAAAGTTACTAACTAATGTAATAATTTTTATTCATCGTTCTATCCCAATTTTATTCAGCGATATTAGATCATTTTATAAATTCCCAACTGACTACTATATAAAATAACCATGGATTTTTTACAAGCGGATAGTTTTATTTTATTAATTCATATGATATTTCGGTGTAGCTATTATATGCGAGGTACGTTGAAAACTTATTAACTTATTTTGACATACTCTAACTTTCTGGCTAAAAAAACGCAGTTAATTAAAAAAAAAAAAGTTTCGTCGCCTGCGTATCCGTATACGAGCTATTTTGACCCTCTCCATCAGAAAAAGCGAAAGCTCATGCATTATAAAAAAGGACATTCTCTCACCTAACACGCCACGCGAATCCGTTAATAACGATAATCCCAGGGGGTACCGCTGCCAATCTTCTACCGTTCCGTCCGCTCTTTAAAATCCATTAGTCGCCGTCTCTCAACCATTATAATTACGCTTAGCGCGCACCGCGTAATATTTCGGATTTTAGCGGGGGCCGTGCAAGGGGGTGGACGCGCAAAAACCGTCGCTCGTGCGCGCGAGCCCCTTTTTGTGCGGTCGTTAAACGCTTCGCGGTGGCGACTAGTAGGCACGCGCGGTCACATGGGGGCGGGTCGCGACGCTGAATAGAGAGCAAATTAATGACATATGGACGGCGACTTTTTGGCTAAAAAGGTGAGGCCAAAGGGGGAAAGCGCCGGGGCGCAACAATGACGAGTCACACGCACTTAGGCGCGCGAATTTGACGCTGCGGAACGCGCCATATGCGTGATTGCAGCAAAGTCGAGCTGAAACAAAGCGCCTGCCAAAGACAATGAGACTATTTTGTAACGGGCGCGCGCGTGCGACGCTGTCCCTCCAGCTTCAAGAGCGCATTTCAGTGGGGTGCCCCCCTCGTTCCTCCTCCCGGTCCCACGACGGACTGAATGGCGCTCGAGGTGTTGCGCGAAAAAGCGAGGGGGAGGCCGGGCATGGCACGCGGAAGCCAAAATTGCAGCCCCGGGACCGCTCTACCTTTGACGCGCGCGACAGGATGCCGCCTCGTGCTCGCCCGGATTTTTCCGCGAACGCGGAAAAACGGATCTTCCGATAAAGGGGAATCGCTGTGATCGTGAATTCTTCTCTTTTTCCGAATGCCCATCCTTTGTTTCCCGTCTCCCCACTTTTTTTTTTTTTTTTTGTCTTGCACGACACCGCGACTACGCGCGGCTCGCCGGTGGGGGAAAACGAACGATTTGCGCGGGCCTGCCTCAGCCCCAGGCGGAATTATTTTCACTTGAGGTTCTCTCGGAATGCCTTCAAATCGCTGAGGTAATTGGCAATCGAAGAAGATTCGAGGGAAGCCGATATTGCCAATAGCTTCGGTATCAAAGAAATTTTTCTTTAAATGTTTTCTGCTCTCGGCGCGCGGAAGATCGTGTTACTTAAGACCTTTGCTCTTTCCTTGCCGGGTGAGCAAAAAGTACCGTCGTACCTTTGAAGCTGAACATTTACTTGAATTATAATGCACTAATTCGATTTACATTTTAAAATATATTTTTTTTTTCTTTTTGTTATGTAACTGAATTAATAAATAAAATGTACTCGAAGTAAAGAATATCTTTCATATTTAATACAGGGAAAATTAAAATTTAACTGAATTACGAAAATGATACAAAAAGTTTACTAAGATTTAAATTTATGATCGGTAAATACTTTAAGAGGGCAGGCAGAATATATCCAATGAATTCCGTATGTCGTGATCGCGAAATCCATTTTTCTAACTCAGCTATCGTGTCGTCAATTCAAAAATTCCTTGCTTCTTTTTTATCCCCTCGCGGTCCCTCTTCAAAGGACGAAATCCCTCCGTAAAAGAAGAGAAAGGCCGGGCGAGGCGAGCGCGGAGGATGCAGCGACAGGCGCCGCGTAGCATCGCATAAAAAAAGCGATTTATCGTAAGAATCTTTAAAGTAACGGCGAACAAAGGCATCAAGTTGCGCTAGATTCAAAGTTCACATGTCTGGAATTTTACTACGCACTCGACGGGCTACGAAAATAGAAAAACGCAAAGAGGGATCTCTATGGGCGCGCTTGCGCGCGCACGTCCGCTCTATCCCCCGCGTGAGCCGTGCTTTGAAGGCCGCCTCGCGAGCGAGACAACCCCCTGCACTCCCCCGCCCTCCTGCCATCTGCAATACGTGTTTTTACGGCGAGCGTAAAAAACTGACGGAATAGCCATGGCACCGGCGAAGCCGGGAGCAGAGACCGCGGATGATCCCTTAAAGTTTCTTAGTTGAGACGACGCTCACGGTCTTACGTACGGTGCGCGTATAGCTGGAAAATAGCAGGGACGGTGATGCGTGGCTGCACGCGTGAACCCTCCCGGCTCGTTGAGTGGTTCCGATGTCTCCGCATAAATATGGCTTTATTTCAGTTTCTTTACCAGAGAGGAGAGCAGGTGAACTCAGTACAAGGACTTCAATTTTTTACGGCATTAGTGTACGTATATATAACGGACAGTGTCTTTCTTATCTACTTAGTTTTAATATTTCCATAGAGAGAATTATTCTTTGGAATAAAAATTATAATTTTTTTTTATAAAAAATGAGTTATATTAATGGAGATATATAACCGCTTATAACGAAAAAGAAGTAAATCTAATTTTTCATTGAGGAACAGGCGCAAAGTTAATTTAATTTAATTTTTTTTTTTTTTTTTTTTTTTGCAATAAAAAGTAGCTAAATCTATATCGCCGATAACAGAACTTTTCAAGAGATTTTTTAAGACGAAAATACACTTTTGGGAAATTTCCCGCGAAAAAATAAAACACTCTTGCGAATTTCGCCAAGTGTGCTTTTTACGGAGTAATATCAGGAAATAAGCTCTCTTTCGCGGAAATGTCGCAAAATGTGTCTCTGTCTTCGAGGCAATCCTTGAAACGTGCTTTTTTCGTTAGGAGTGACGAAATGTTTAGAACAGCGCAAAAAGTGCAGTAAAAACGATAAAAAGAATATAAAGGCAATCAAACTTTTTCTATTCTGATATAGTTTTATAAACCTATTTTTTAGTATTTCCATTTTGGTATTTCCTGTGCCCCCAGGGCGGCGGTGGAGAATAAGCGAAACTGCAATGGAAGAGAATGCAATTTGCAAATTAAAAATCGCCCACAAAAATGAATTTTTCGTGTGTCACTTTGTGATTTTACATTTTCTTTTATCGCTCTGACCTTTTCATCTTGGAACTCTTCAAATCTGTATGAAATATATGTAAAACTAAGCAACGAGGATTAATCAATATTACTGCTGGTCATGATTAATTTGAATTACATATCAGAAGCTCAATCAAACGGTAGCACTAATCTACTTGATTATCATACTCGGAAATTATAATCTAATCCGAATGATCGATATTCAATGTAATTATTTTAAAAAAGCACAGGAGCGTTTCATCGAAAATTGAGGTCAGAGGCGCGACCTACATCAAGGTTCTACCCTTTGAGGTCTACCCGCAGCATTGACCATCCTCATCTTACACGAGCGTAAACATCGGTCCGCGGCATAACCCCCAGGGCTCGACACGCAACAGCTAACGTGCACAGTATGCGAGCACCTATAAATGCACACACGCATGAGCCCCGGCGGCTCCGCCGAGATTGGGACAACGATTTCGATTACAGGACTCCGTTCAAGTAATTACCTTGACTTCGCTGCAGTCTAATTAGGCGAATTATGTATTTTAGAGGGCGTAAGGGGCGGCGGAAGGCGCTGGGACTTCAGAAGAGGAAGTGGAGCGGGGGACACGGGAAGCGGCCGAGGGGAGGTACAGGACGACGTCAAGGATCCCTTAAGTTGATTAGGGACGCTGTCACGAATACAGCGAAGACCAACGGTAGAGACTAGCCCCGGGTATTAACCAGTCAATTTCCGGAGATTAATTCAATCCCCCGCGTCCTTTTATTGAACATCAAATTTCGATTTTCCAATAACGTATCGTCTCCTGCAATGCAGTTTACGATACGACGAATTAAGCACTTTGCTCGTAACGATGGAGCCTGCAACGTTAATGAAAAAAATCCGACGTATAGGTAAGGTAAAGTTAACCCCCGCAGGTGAAATAAAACTAAAGTTTCATATAAATAATTGTCGCGAGAACTTTCACAGTACGAAATAATTTAACATTCAAATACCGCGTCGGTCGCGCGTGATAGCGCGAATTGTACGACGAGATAAAAAAGAACCGTCGCGTAAAGAGCGAAAATTAAGAGTTTTTCGCACGGCACGTGCGCGCTTTCACGAGCTCCGTGCGCCGTTTCGAGCTCGCCGAAAAAAAAAGACCGCGAGGTGAGAGAGAGAAAAGGAAGCTCGCTGACAAACCAAAAGAAAAAAAATGCACGCGGAGGTGGAATCGGAGAAAGAGAGAGTCGCGAAGGGTAGGCTGAAGTGAGCGAACAAATGATTAAAAACATTTGCGCGCGCAATAAAGGCCGCCGATTCGCCTCTCCCGCCGAGCGAAAGCGGAGGAACGAGAGCGAGAACAAGAGTCGTCGCGGCTGGAAATTGCTCCGCGAGCCGCAAATGAGTTCCACTCGAGCCTTGGCGCGGGCGACCCCGAGGATGGGGCCGCGCGCGGATAAGTATTAACGTGCACCCCGGAATCAGCCCCCGCGCGCCTGTATATATTCGCGAATAATTAATGCAGGAGCCGAGCGCCCGGGAGCTTTGTCACGTGGAGATTGAAGATATGCGGGGGTGGCGCGCGCTGCGCTATTTTCGCGCACCTGACTCGGGCGCGCGCGCATCGATCCCGCCGTCTGGGGGAGAAAAAAATAATAAGAGGCGAGAGTCTCGGCTCGAGCCGTTCGACGGCACGTTGTGATTTCAAAAGTTTGCGAATTTTAAACTTTGATTGCGCGATTTAAGGGGACTGTGTTTCTCCGAGATCTGTAGGGCAATTTAAATGCGAGCGATTTATCACGATTTCGCGTCAAATTACGGCGTCGCTTTATGGTCGGCGGGATCGAGGCGTGTAATCTGTCGCATAAGTGTGAGTAATAATGCGAAATCGTTTATCTTGGAAGGAATTGATAGTGAGCGTATTTATTTTTCTTGGCGGAAAAAGTTGAGCGTGAGAAATCTTTATCGCGCGCTTTTTCATCTTCGCGGTAATGAGATCTTTTCGCGCGGAAAACGAAGCCTCTCGTCTGGCTTCGAGATGGCATCGTGAAGCTGACTTTTTATTTCGCTGGGTGAGCCAGTGGCGTCTTTTTTACACAAGACCGGTCCATCTAGTTCAAGCGATTAAGATAGCATCGCCTCAAACTTACGCGGCCCGAATAAAATGGGACGACTTTTTCGCGATCAGATGTAATCGCTGGCGCGGAGAGGTTTACAGGATTCTCCATTAATTGCATCACAAATAGCCGGACACGCGCGCAAAATTATGCAAGTGCAAAAGAGTTAATTGGCTGTAGCCACGTATAGAAATTAATCCTCCGGGCGTGATATCCGGCTGTTATCGCGGCTCAATCTGCCAACTCCCTGTAGAATCAATCGAAATAAGAAAGGGACAAGTTTTAAAGTTCAAATAGCGGCTTACCACTTCGCCGATACCAATGCGCCGCCATCGTCAAAATTCTCAATCTGTCCCCGTGACAGATTTTACTTGTCGCTAATACATTACGTCGCATCAAAACTTATTCCTCCACCTGTCCCGGTGTGCCCGTCTTTTCCCGCACTCTCGGCTCCTCGCTTCGCTCTCCTTTTTCTTCAAGTCCCGACTGTATAATGCATCGAGCGGAGCCGTCGTGTTTATGCCCGCTGCATCGCGTCGGTGACTCGCCGCCCCCGCGCTCCCCTGGCCCACAGCTTTACTCCCCGGGAGAGTGAGTGTCTTATCGCGATGTCGCGATCGACGACGTCTGGGAGAGGAAACGCTCCCAGGCGAGCGTTTCGCGCCTCCTTCCCTTCTGCATTTGCCGCCCTCTCCACTTTCTTTCTTCCGGCGTCGTCGGCGCTGGTCTCTTTAAATGCGCGCGTTACTCCGCGAAAAAGAGAGAAGGAGAGAGAAGCCACTGGAGGGAGGACGGCGACCCGACAATCTCGGGGCCATAATACGAAACTTTCGTTCGCTGGGATGAAGAGGCTTTTGAGGCTTTATCGGCCTCTGACAATGCCCCCTCCCCTCTCCCTGCTACTCCCCCGCGTTCTTCTTCCTTCTCTCCTCTTCTATCCGCGCGAGTACATAATTCCTTATTCCACGGAACGACTTGTCGAGATTTCTCTGGTATTGTGCCGGCTTCGGCTGCGTTATACGTGTATATATATACAAACGTTCCGAAAGGGTAGCCGCGCGAAATGCATTATGCGCCCGTTTGCATTAGTTAACGTTTTGTCTAGGGCTGATTGTTATTACGCTCGCGGCATTACATACAAAGCCCCCGGAATATTCGCGATTTTCCGGATTCCGAGGCGTGTCGGCGATTATTAATTGCTCCTTATCCACCGGTTATTCCAAAACTACACTGGCCTTTCTCCATGTTAATACTTTATTTAATATTAAAATTTTTTTCATGCTAATTATAAGCCAGCTTCAAAGTAATGTTAAACAACGAGTACCATTGTGCACGCGGAAACGCTATTAAATTGTTAGAAGTACGAACTCTCGGGATTATCGTTACAGAATTTCGGAGTAATTCGTAGTAATTAATTAAACGCTGCGAAAGTGTAGCAAGAAGATCGTATGTGCGTAGAGAGAGCGCGACCTCAATTTCGTAGAAAAGGCGCTGATTATTTAACGAACGAAAATCCCCACTGTCACTACTGTCCTCTCGCGAGCAGTGTGACCTCACAGCGGCAGAATCCACTAACGAACAAACTCCCGGACTGCGGAGCTTGCACAAGGATACTCGCGAGCCGCGGTGACCACAATTTGCGCGCCGGCCGCACGCGGTCACCGGCTCTAACGAACGCAAATTTCCCCCGATAAAATAAATTCCCCCGGCGAAATAATCCGAATTGAACGCGCCGCGGCGCGAGAAGAAAAAAGGAAGCGATAAAAAAGGAAGAAGGACGCGCGTAATGAAGACCTCGTTCGGAGGTATAGCTGCGACGGAGGCGCGAATAAATATAAGGATAGTGGAAGGGGAGGGGGGGGGGTAAAAAACGCGGCGGAGGAGGGTGAGGTTAACGGCGCAGCTGAATTATCATAACAATTCGGAATTACCGCGCCGCCGCGGAAATGCATTTTCGAATGAACGAGCCCGCCGCCGCGTGTAATCCCGCGCGAGCGCCTCCGGAGACAATCAGAGGGGCCTTTCTTATCCGGCAACCCGGAAGCTGGATCCTCGGCGGTCCGCCGTCCCCGCTCCTTCGGCGTCCAGGGGAGGCGCATAATCGAGCCGTTGGGGCGACGACGACTGCGCGTACCACCACCGTCGGCGTGCTTTAATTGGGATCGCACCCGGCCACTCGGGCACGTCGCGCGGGGCTTTGTTTACGGCGCCGGGCGCGAGACGCAATACTTCACTCGGCGAGAGGTCTTAATACTCGCTCCTCCGCCTTAACGTTGTTAGTTTTATTCGGAGGTGCGTGATACTCGGGCCTGCTTCCTGTTTTTCATTCTTTTTCTTTTTTTTTTTTTTATTTCGACGCGGGAAGAGGGAAGGAGGTGGGGGCGTTATTTTGATTGCGATGAAATGCCGATTTCACGCGGTTATGCATGCTGGAAGTTTAAACGTCGCTTGGCATTCGGTATACGTAATTGCGCTCCTCCTTTTTCCCCCGGTGCACCGTAACGAGCGCCGTGCCATGATTTTTTTATGGAAATTTAAATATCTCGCTCTTTTGCTTAAATGCTTCGACGACTTGATTGTAGTTTCATTTCACCTTTAGAAGCAGCCCGCGGATTTTCCTAGTTCATTTATAATCTGTTAGAATGTTGGCATTTAGTCAGTTCGCCGACGTTGAGTGAAGAGATTTCTCGTGATTACTTGGAATTTTACATTTTATCGTCAGTACGGGAAATGTGAATATTTCGTTTTGAATTTCGCGAATTAATAAAAATGAAAAATGCAAATTGCACACGTGAATAAATTACACTTAATTGCAGTAACAATTAACATCCTGAATTTTGATTATCTCGTTACTTCGCTTTACAGCGCGTACTTAATATTCGGAAAAAGAGTGTGAAATTTCACGGGGCGCAACCCCTTCAATTCCCGCTTCAGCAGTTCCGCTTTAATAAGAAAAAATATATGTATATTTCGCGAGCGCGATAAAAAATTTGCGGGAGGATAAACAATTTCGGAATTTTTCCCAATCAAAATATCGCGCGCATCGCCAGTGATTTGAAAAAGCAAAAAAAAAAAGTTTCTTGTGGCCTTCTACTTCCTTTGCGTCGCATCTCTTTGTTTCTAGTCGGGTGAAATAATGAAAGCTAACTCCTTCCGAAACGAGAACAAAGGGCAGGGGCGTTCGCGAGACCCCCTTCCAGCCGCCCACTCAGGCGCGATGCACTCGGGGGAGGATCCTATTTTTGTTTGCGCCGTCGTCCCCACAAAAATTGCCACCCCCTCCGAGCGCGTCTCGCTCTCGTCGTGCCGCGCCGACGGGGATCGCGCGAGCACGCGTCAGCGATTCCAGCCGGATTCAGCGGCCGACTCTGCGCGCGTTTGTCGCGAAATATATTTTTTTTTCTTATTCTACGTGCCGCATACTCCCGCGATGATTGCGCGCGCGGCTTGCGCGTTTCTTTCGAGGCAGCCGCAATTTTCTTTTCGCGAGACTCAGTATAGCGGAGAGTCGCGTTCGACGCGCTTCATTAATTGAGGCTATAATTGAATTTGATCGAAGCTGCGCGTTCGGCATGTATATTTGTATTTGCTATAGACGTTAGCAAAATGCTTCAGTGAATTTCTGTTAAATTTTACTTGTAAATTAATAAAACATTATTGCATTGACATTCCTTGGAGCACTCAATTTGCTATTGCGATTCGCGCTTTGATGTAATGTTCGCCCGAACTGTACAGGCGGAATGAAAAGCTATTTTTTAACATAATGGCGCGAATATTCAAGTGTACTTTTTGAAATTTAAGGACCATTAGCACCGCTCGCGAGAACGCGGATAATATTAAGCTGGTGTTACAGAGCGCGCCACTTGACAAAGGGAATATAAATTTTAGGTCGAGGCCAATTCCAAAACGGTTTACATAAATATGCAAATGCACGGCGAAAGGGCGCTCGGTGCACACTTTGATTCCCCGAGCCGTCCGAATGCCGGGTAATTTACGGACTCGGCGCCTGCGCGTACCTTACCTTGCACGCCGTTCATGAAATTCGCTCTCTCTCTCTTTTTTTTTTAACGCAATCACTCGTCGAATTAATTGAGACAATAGAGGCTCGCGCATAGTGCGATCGCGAACGCAAAGGGCGGTGCCGGGAATTTTCAATCCCCGCGTTTACACGTGACGCGTGTGTAATCGCATCAAAAATTCGCTGGCATCAGTGACTGGAAAAAGCGAGGCGACGATAAAGGGCGATGTGCTGCGCGCAAAAAAGAGGAGTAAGCTTTTTTTAACAAAAAAAAAAAAAAAAAAAAAAACAACAAAAAATTGCCGAGTTGTACTCGCTGATCTGCGCGCAGTCGATTCGCTCCGTGTAATATTGGCGCAATAACGGAGAAGCTTTCAATTTGTTCAAGAACCAATTTTTTTGCACCGAGCAATTGCAAATTATTAAGATATCAGGAGGTTGACTCGAATTAATCGCGTTCAATGCACTGCGCAATTGCAACAATTTATCGAGCGTGTTTTTTATTCGTGATCTGTAATTGTTTTGCTTACCCGTACGAAAAATGTATTATCCCATATTATTCCTCTCAAAAAGTCGCGGAACTTTAAGAAGGCTTTAACAAGAAAGTATTCATTTTTTGTATCAGAATTAATTTTCTATTTTGATCAGATAAACTACTATTAATATGAATAATTTAAAAAAAAGGTCATGCGTAATGCAATTTTTCAAATGTACACGAAAACAGTTTCGAATGGATTAT
This sequence comes from Sycophila texana, assembly GCA_035582955.1. NCBI lineage: Eukaryota > Metazoa > Arthropoda > Insecta > Hymenoptera > Eurytomidae > Sycophila > Sycophila texana. The sequence continues at coordinate 10,360 of JAWWEN010015060.1, read as the reverse complement.
TCATGCCCAGAAAATTGCAAATTAACTTCTGATCATCCAATGGTCCATTATTCGCGATGGATTCACAAAGTGCCTGCACTCTTTTACCGTCTGGTTGGCAAAAATTCTTGGAAAAAACGTCATCATTTTTACAATGATTATAACTTTTTACTATCTATTTTTGCTGAGCACATCCAATAGTCTTTTCAAAGTAATTCTGATAAAAATAAAATGTTTCCTAGATCGAAATAGCTTTGGTGAAATAAAATAGTTTTAGTTTTCGCTGCAGTATACAGTTTCATAGAAAAATTGAAAGAAAACAGTATAAGCGAGGGAAAAGTCGCGATCGGAACTAGCCCTGTTAAAATGTAAAATTCGTCGGTGAAAAATTTGCGAGTCAACAAGCTCGCTTTGAGATGCAACAAGATTGTCTGCGGGTCGTCGAGGGTAGCCCGTCCCCCGAGGTGTCAAGTTCTGGTGGCTCTTAACGTCCCCGGGATTTTCTGCATGAATACATCAAAATCGATGGGCGGCTAAGCCATGAGAGCCCGATTCGCGGCCCCTCTATCGCTAACTCAATCCCGAACTTTGATCAGAGGTGCGCGTCTATGAGTCAATTAGATGCGAGCGTCCACGCGGAGCCAGTGATTAAAGCTTCGCTCCCCCAGCACTCCCTTCCACCATTGTCTGGAAGCCCATCTCGTCATTCCGCCGTCACTTTAAGCACCATTTACAATCGATATTTTGCGTGCGTGAAGGGATTCTTGCAAAGCATTAACTTAACGAGTTTTTCTGAGGCCTGTTCGAAAAAGGTATATCGATCATGTGCGAATAATCTCTCGCACGGAAAAAGTAGCGATAAAGGTAATTTATTTTAGAAGTAAAAATAATTGTCTTGGCTATATTCATCAATTAAGTGTACATTGGTATTTCCAACAAAATTCTTGTTTTTTTTTTTTTTTTTTTTATTAAAATATTTAACACTTCTTTTCTATTTAACTCATATGCGCATAAAAAGATCGAAATTCTACGGGTTTGTAATGATGAATCAAGTCAAACTATAATTTCTTTAAAAATATGACTAACTTAACTTACGTGCTAGTGCTAGCCACTGAAAATTTAATAAATATAAATTTTTTCAATATCCCTTCATTGTTCATGGTTTTACGACAACGAGTATACACGTCGAAAGGAAAATAATGTTTTTTTCCTTCGATCGTGGCAGTTTCGCCCCTTAAAGATATCTGCGCCAGCAGTTACCGCGCCGGGAACTTCCTTTCGTAGAGATTTTTAAACGCACCGCCACGCCTCACCTTGAATTTCAGCCATTCTGTTGGCCATAAACTTTACGGTCTTATATAAGAGCAATTTTCAGAAAATTGCTTCGATTAAAAAGTTCGTCCATTAAGTGGGTTAAGAATAGAGGGGTCAGGGGAACGTCAGAAATACTTTCACGCAGATACCGAAGATGATGCTTCCTGACGTATTGAAAAGTGGCTAGTACGATTTTCTCCGCATAGAACGCGTTCTTCCAGAGGGTGAAGATGAATTCCATTGATCTGTGGTTCGTTCAGCTCCTGGGAAAAATTTTTTTAGCACCTCCGTTGAATCGCTTTTGTTGAATTCGAATAGTGATCTTTAAAATTTTACTACTCATAAAATATTTTCTTTAACAGTCATAAATCAATTGAATATTTAAATCGAAAAACGACTTTGAACAACAACTTGTCGGAAAATTGTTTAGCAAGAAATATTTAAAAAAAGTAGTTGCGAATTAGGAAGAAAAAAAGAATTTACAAGTATAATTCATCCATACACCCTCTTTTAATGATCCTCCTACACTTGCGGAATAAGCGAATAATTCATAATGCAGAATAAATGAATATTCACTGATGAGCAAGCCTTCGCTTATTCATATTTATAGAGACGAAAAAAGAAACACGAAACTTCTTTCGTAACTCACACGTTGTAAATAAAACGTACGAATTTCGCCGGGGTAAAAAGCTCCTTCACGAAATGGACAAGCGACTTCGGGCACCTTTTCAATTTATATTCACCTCAAGCCGCCCATCCGCCGAGGGTCTCCCCGACGAAAATAGCGCGGCACGCATTTCAACCTACGACCGGCGCTTGCCGCTATTTTTTTCCGTATAGCCAGCCGCGAATTGAAAAATCGACGCGTCCACTTGGTAATTTAGAAACACTCGAGCGCGTACATGAAAAAGGGAGGGGTCGAAAAAAAAAGGTCACACAAAGGGCTCGAATTAGTGGGTCGTTAAAGGGGCCGCGCCGACACTGGAGAGGGGACTCCGCGACGCACGACGACGATGTGGGTCCCGCGTTGCAACAAAAAAAAAAAAAAAAAAAAAAAAAAGAACGTGTTTGCCACGTGCACAGGATACTCGATAAGCCCCCTCGACGTCTTTTCTTTTCTCCCTACGAATCGTCTCCTCCTCTTTCTCCGCTATTCCGAGGATCGCCTTTGGGGCGCGTCCGGGCTTGGGTAAACAGAGAGGCGATAGCTCGGCATTCAGAAATCCCGATCGATTTGCGCCTCGCACTCCTCTTTTCGCAGCTCGTTTCGACGCCGTTGAATCTGTGTCAAGAAGCACGCACGCAGTCTTCAATTTTGCGAGGGTCCGCTGGAGCGCGCTCGCTCACGCCCCGGGATCTATTGGGGATTCGGAGGGTAAACGTTTTAAGGGCGCGACCGACGGAGAACGGTGTGTATGCGGGGCTTCTGAATGTATGATTTGATCAAGGCGCAATCGACGTGTGGATACAGCCGAGCGAATTGATTTTCACGGAATTGTTGCCGTTTACTATATATTGCATAGATTTGCTTTTCTCTGTTTACCGGGCGAGCTGCGATTGATGAAATAATATTAAAAAAAAATCTACTCACGTATAGTGTAGGATTTTCTTTTGTTGATACAGTCGTACTTAATATTTTTGAAATAATTTAATTAAAAGATTATTACGATAGTGCCTTCCAAAGGAGAAAAATGCGTTTAATTTTTCTGCAACGAAATCTGGCAGATCAATTCTAATCCGCCAGGAAAAAAAACATCTTACGTAGTTTTTTAACGAAGAAAAGCACATTTGGAAGTTTTGCTTTTCGAAATCTACTTCTCTACCTGAGAATCTCCCAATGTGTGCTCTTCTTCGCAGGAGGATCTTGTGAAATGTGCTTTTTTCGAGGAAATTCACAAAATGTGCTTTTCTCATAGTAACCCTGTGAAATAGACTGGACTTTGTGGAGATTCTGAAACGCTCTAGTTTTGTAAATTGAGACGTACCTTTTGCCGATAGGAACAATGACGTTTAAAAGTTATTAATTAAGCGTTGTAATTGCATTATGAATTACATTTAAAGAAATGTACATTAAATTACATATGTTTTTAATATTGAATACTGAATGTAATCCCTACACCAATTAACGAGCAACGTACCACTGGCGTGTAGTAAGTGAATAAAATTACGAATTTAAATAATTAAGCATTGTTTACGGTAATACATAAATTCGCCAAAAGAAGAACCGGCAGTAACGCAATAACAACGTGAAGACTAAACAAAATAAACGATCGCGTAAAGAAATAGCTGCAGGGGCAGCCGCAGTGTAAAACGAGTAGCTGCAATAGCATCCGGCATTGCTTGCACCGTCGCCGTGCAGATTGGAAGTGCGCCGGCTGTAACACTAGAAATCTTGCGTACATTTCAGCGAGGCAGACTTTCGAAGAGAGAGAGAGAGAGAGAGAGAGAGACTGGTAGAGGTAAGGGGCGGGCGGAAGAGGGAAAGAGAGAAGGAGCGAGTGAACGGAGGCCCTTTCAATTCAAACTCTGCGTCCGACGACTAATTGAATACTTCAGATTAACAGCCTGTGTAATACGAGCGATGCCGCCCGTGCGGCGCGCGCACGGCACAGACGGGAAAATCGAGTTTTGTAAGCGACGAGTTCGCGGTTGTTACTCCTCAAACCGAAGATGCACCCAGGTAGGTATCTGGGGAGAGGAGGCGTGGGAGGTTCTCGAACTCGGCGCAAAGTAGATTCGCGCTTGTCTATCCGTGAAGGAGCCATTAGGCCCTGATTAGCCGCCCCGGCGAATTGAATTCGGCTAGAGGGGGTCACGAGGTGTATCCGGTGCGCCGCGCTCAGTCACCTCGGGAACAATGGCAAAGCCGCGCGAGATTTTACCGCGCGCAATTTATTTCGACTGCCGGTATAACGTTCGCCCGCTTCCACCCTCGGCACCCGCGACCAGACCGCTTCTTCCATCGCTTGCTGCGGCTTGCAAATTCGTGAATAATTTATTGCTAGTTATGTGCGATAGATTGCGACTCTTAAAATGGCACCTGTTCGAAACAGATGTGCTGCAATTACTCGAACGCTTGTCTCGCGAACGCGAGCGCCAATTTCGATAATTCTCCTGTGGGATATGCGGTTTATTAAATTGTAGCTTCTTTAGAGTGTCGCCGAGAACACGTGATGAAGCGGCTTCCACTTTGAAACAATTTTGCTTAAATTGAACCGTACTTTATTATTAGGAAGTAGTTGTAAGACCTAGCTGATATTTAACTGATTTTTAGCTATATGTCACTGGTGTTACTGAACCGGGTAATACCATTAATTAATGTAATTAATTAATGGTACACTTAATTACACTTTACGGTTAATTTGTTGCACCGATATATGATAGAGTTATCCAAGAATCCAATTCGTTCACAGTATCAGTTGGAGTATAAACAAACTCTAAATTTTTTTTAATTTCAATAATTTACGTAAACTTTAGTTTATTTTAATTAAACTAGCAATAAATTAGAAATAAAATAAATTTAAAAAAAAAAAAAAGAGGTTTTAACATGGAGATTATAAAGTTGTGGAATTGATTCCTAAACCATGAATATCGTAACCGGGAGCAAAAACAGCTGGCGGATCGTCGTAAACTACATGCCGTAAATTTAGTACATAAAAATCTAAATAAAAGTTTGTAAATAATCTTTGTCTCCCTGCTGGTAGGGGAGCCGGTAATATATAGGGATACGTCCGGAGAATTTATAAAAGACAAAATGTATGATTTACGGCAGGAGTAAACGTTAATAACTCAGAGGGAAAACCAAGCTTTCATCAAGTGATCCGAAAAGTAAGTTAATAACCGGCGCTATATATACCTAAAACGGAAACACGCGACGCATATAATCAACCGTAAGCCTTTTCGCATGTGACACGCTGATTTATTGCCGCGCCTCCGTCTGGACATCTTATAAGCGCGCGTGTCCCGGACCAACCCTCGTGCCCGAGACACTTATTATTAACGGCCGCACTTGTTTTGGGAATTTCGCGCGGAAGTAACGGCGGAAAAAGTAGCCGGGAGTACGCGGCGAATGACCGAGTAACGGCACCGACACGCGTACAAAAAAAGTTTCAATTACGCAAAACGGCTAGCAATAAGTATTCTGAAACGATAAACTGCCAGTCGTAAAAGTACAGCGGCACCGGGAGGAAAGAGGGGGACGCCGCGCGAAAAAAAATGCGATATCGCTCGCGTATATTTATGAATCTGACGTGGGGCGCCGCGGGTCGGTAGGTATTGCGTTTCGCCTCCCCGTTGATAAGTTGGCGCGATTTCGAAGTCGCGCGCGTACGCTGAGAGAGAAAGAGAAGCTAGTATCACGTCGGCCTATAGAGAGGTGCCCGTACAACGAAGTGCAGGAGAAAGAGAGAGGCTGGAGAGAGTTCGTGGGTGAGCGGAAGGCCGAGAGACGGAAGTATAAAGTCGGTCTGGAAGGCACGCGGAGGATGCGGAAAGAATAAGATGGATCGTAATGGATAGGGTGGAGGAGGGAGGTATGATTTGATTCGATCTATTTATCCGATGCCCGGTATATGTATAGAGCGGGAATGAAAGAACACACTGCGCCCGCAGATGCTCGGTTAGTCGAGCTCGACGCAACGAGAATTTTGGTATGAGCGGCAGCGCGCGGCAAGTTCTGCGCGAAATTGAGGGTGAAAATTGTTTTTGTAAAATGAAATCAAGCTGCACGCGTTAGAGAAAGTCGTTGCGCTAAAATAAGCGATTGCTTTTCTTTAAATTGATAATTGAATATAGCGAGTATTAAAAAAAAAGTAGAATATTATTGAAACTGTCTATTTCTTAATTTTATAAAAAAAATATATTGTGAAACTAAGTTTATAATTAATATTTTATAGTTACGTAAAAAAATACAAATGGTTTGAAAATGTATATTTTTAACGGCAACGTTCAATTTACGAAATAAGCAATTATTGCACTGGCAAAATAATAAATGATTTGCTTTTGCGTTTAATAAAAAAAAAAAAAAAAAACTACGGTATTAATACCGAAATTTCACGGACATTTAGGGCATTATTTCATGGAATGGCACTAAATCGTTCCTGAGTTTTATTTATAGTTGCAATCGTAAACGAACGGGAGAGATTGATTGATTAATAGCCTTTATTTGCCACTGAGATTTGATGGATCAAATGCGATGAAACGATGTAACGATGTGAAGAGCTGGACTATGAATCATAAAAATAACTCTGTTCCTAACGAAACGAATATAAACATTCGTAACAAAATCTAATAAATTTTCGGGAGCAATAACGCTTGATTTATCGCCCGAACGCTTTGGTGAACTTTGCAATTATTAAATAAAAACAAGTACCCTAAAAACACCGTTATTTTTCATTTGTTTATTCACTTGTATAAGCGAGCTCCAGACAATCCACAATTTAAAAAAAAAACTTTTTATAACGAATAAAATGTAAATAACCACAACTTTAATGGAACACTGCAGACGAGCGCATAACGCGATTGCACTCAAAGTGGAGAGGGTCGGAAATTAGCCGGATTGAAAATTAACGAACATTACTTTGACATTGTAAATAAAAGCCCGGTGCGAGGCCCCCGCGAGTACCGCGGCTCGCACGTAAAAGGCAGGGAAATAGCGCTCGTAAAGAAAGAACAGAGGAGGAAGAGAGAAAGAGAGGTGGTGGTGCGCAGCGTGTAGCGCAAAATAGGGGCGCGCCCGCGTCATATGAATGCGCGATTCGCATAATTCAATAACTCAGAGGGCATTGTCCGGCGTAAGTCCAACACCTGGGCGAGAGCTCGAAATGCGCTCTTTTCACTTCTGCGGTGAACGCCCTCCTTCGCCCCTGTGCGGCCGACCCTCCCCTACTTGCGCCTCGTAAAATTGCGCCGGGGGGTCAAAGGCAGAGCGCGCGATCATCGCCGCGGATTACGTTTAAGGTTTATCGCCGGCCAACGCAGCCGCGCGCGGCTCGTCTCTGAGAATATTTTATGAAAATTTTCGCTTCGCGCGATTTGGAATTCAGATTTAATGCCCGCCTTGCTTCTTTTTTGTAAGGGATAAATAGAGGCGATAGAGAGCCTCGTTCGCTGAACATGCGCCGAGGATACGTGCGGTCGGAGTGCATTTTCATTTATATTCTAAATATTTTTGAATTTTTTAATTCAACGATTTTAATCGGAGAGGAGAATTATTTGAATGTCGCTAATAATTTTTGTTCGAGGTAAAAGAAGAATTGAATGTAAATTTATACGTTGTAAAGATATTTATAAATTTGCATGTTTTAAAATACTGGCGGATTTAAAATGATTGCATTTATGTTGATTAATGAAACAAGCCAAAAAGGCATTCCTGAATATATTAAAATACTTTGAAGGCTTACATTAAATACAAATACAAATGGTATTCACATTCGAACAACCGCTTTAATCGGTTTGCCGTTTTATTGAATTGAAGCTTAAAAAATTGTTTTAAATTAATTCCCAAAATTCTGCGGATTCATCGTTGATGATATGCTTTACATTTTCACGCTATGATGCCGTTCGACAAATGGAACCCAACATGATAAATGCAATTATCTCGACAAACAACAATCCTAAGATAGCGACAAGCAATTTTCATCAAAAGAAGGCAAACGCACCGTTGGATATTGCTTTATAAATGCGGGCATGCGGGCTGCCAGTAATCAAGAAAATTTGATTTCCCAGTTATCGCGTTTACGTCGATCCAAAGTCAAAACTCACTACCCTTTTTTCAGATAAAATTTATTTTTTCTTTCTTTTCTGTTTTTTTAATAAAAATTGATCACAGCGTAATTGAAGACAAACCACCGAGGAGAAAATTAATGACTCCTCGAGCTTCTACGAATCGAAGATTTATTCCGAACTAATCTATGGCAATCTAAACTGTATCGAATAAATTCCTAGCTGCTGTGTACAAAGGTACCGGGATTTTTTCCTCGAGCCGTGCCGTCGAATTGATCGACCGGCCAATTAGGGCAAATTAGTTTCGAGGAAAAGCCAAGTCGGGCAAATTGACTTTGAAGGCCGATAAAACAGATTCCGCCAGTAGCTGGCTCCCACCCCCCCCACTCTCCCCGTCGGAATGTAAGCGTGTATTCGCGGCGCAGCTCGGGCGCATCCGTTTCTCACCGCGCCTCCGCGGGCTTCCTTACAGTCCGCCTGCCGGCAACTCCGTGCGGAAGATTGAAAAGTTCCAGGCTCGACTGGCGGCCCGGTCCCAACTTTCGTGCCGCAACGCGAGTTCTCCGCTCGACTAGCAAGTCATCTCCGCTTCACAAATGTCAGCTGCCGTCGGGCGCGACACAATTAAGGGCACTAGGGTGGGAAGAGAGTGAGGGGGGTGCGCAAGGGGGTGGAGGAAACGGTTTTCTATAGAATCGCGCGATCGCGATATCGCATTAAAGCGCGCGCGGCTTTCTACCCGCGTTTGCGGCGGAGATATGACGCCGGTACGCCTCGATGAAAGAAGCGAAACAAGCCTCGCTTACCTCGCGCCTATTATGCGTTTTACAACTGTGAAAAGCAAGCGCGAAATGTTGCATGACAAAATTACAAGTTTAACAAATTTAGTTTACAAACTTCGGCCCCGATTTAGTATAAACTCTCGTCCGTAGTATCTGCAAGTGTATATGTTTACAGCCGCAGGCGTGGCATAAGGTGTAAAGAAAACAATATGGGTTCGTTTCATTTTTTTTTTTTTCTAATCTTTTTAAAGAGCTGCGCCCGTCACAATGGGCGCTGCGAGAACTCAAAAGAAGTAGCGGGCGCGGAACACAAAGGCGAGCAAATGTCAAAGCAGAGCTAAACACTGCCACGTCGACATTAGAAGCCACCATGGAGAGAATGAAAAAAAAAAGAAGAAAAAAAAGAAGTGATTCAAAAGTCCGGATTTATTCTGCTCGGCGAAATCACCGGGGGATAAATAGAGTCGACGAACACATAGCGTGGCAAAATGGCCTATATGAGGCTGCAAGTCGCGGAGTCGCGCACAGCTGAATGCGCGCTCGTCGTTTTTTTCGACGCGGAGACGCGCTGGCGTTGCATCTTTAGGTTCCGGTGCGATGATCGCGCCCCGAGGGTGCATTTATTAAGAGGCGCCTGCAATGCCGCAGAAATCTCCAGGATTCGAGATTTCAGACTACATTATAACATTGAGCCATGCTGGCTTGATAGAGGACTGCATTTGCATGTTAATCGACGCACGGTGCCGAATTAAATTCTGGGGAGGGGCGGAGGGGTTACAGCTGCAGGATTTAGTCATTGAATAATGTGACATCGAAGCTACGAATGAGCTACTGTAATTTTATTTGACGCAAGACAGAGTACGGCTGCACTAATATGTTTTGAATTAATTGCTTACTTTGTAATATGACAAGTTGGTATTCGAATTGATTGTGGGTTGAAGTTTCCAATTTATATCTAAGCATGTTATTCGACGAGTTGACAAACACATGTGTCAATCAACATCAATCGATTAACCTGCACTCGTATATGCTTCTGACACTTGGCTAATATTACGGTGCAGTTGGTAGACGATTTCTCTCTATTTTGTGTGGATAAATATTTCCCGCGAGTAGTTTAAAATAAAAATTGAAAAAGAAATATTTCGCGAAACAATTTTCTGCTATTGAAATGTTAATTGAGTTCCTTGTAAAATACCATACGCGTATATGCAAAGTAAAATTTATTACTATTTTTTTTTTAGTGTTAATAAATGAAGGTAATCTTGATTTCAAACCACAGGGTACAATAATGCAGATCATAATCTTTATTATTCCGGACAATGAATTGAAACCAAGACTTTATAGTACTTTATGAAAACGGTAGCCGTGAAAAGATTTCTACTCCTTCTATATAAAGAACACTTGAAGATCTGATTATAATCTATCCAGAATAAAATTGCTTTTCTTTTCATTCTATTGTATCATTGATGCTACAGATGCGAGTATGTACACTGAGAAAAAAATACTATTGAAACAACAGCCTCGCGCCGATAAATACGGACAACAGCCTTTTCGGTTGATTC